>JAJIBD010031224.1:0-38954 GCA_021461705.1 Cryptotis parvus | reverse complement strand
TATATTTTCCATGTTTCTTTGCCCTAAAATAATTAACTCAAGTATCCTTTTGGAGAAAGAAAATATAAGCACTAAATTTGGTGAAATAAAGTAAAACAAAGATTACTATATTCACAATTTACCACAAAAATGATAGTTATTTTTATTCAATATAAATCTTATGAACCTCAAGTGAATAAGATTATTTTTACCAGACTGGAACTAGTATTTTTAAATAAATTAAAGGAGAATACTTAGTGATATGAATATATGATTTATTTCTTTAGGCTTCTGAATCCAGCCACAGTTCTGCTATAAAAAGAGGCCAGAGATATCAATATCAGATCAGAAACCATAAAGTACGCCAAAGAAAATAAAGCCCCCCCACACACACACAACATTGAAGCTAAAGATATCTTCAAAAAGAAACACCACTAACAATGCAACAAAGTTAAGATAAATACAGGACTACATAGAATCAAGCTTTTCACCTCAAAAGAAATGGTGACCAAGATACAAAGACAATCCACAGAGTGGGAAAAATATTATCTACCTAATACCACCTGATAAGGGGTTAATATCCAGGATATAACAGGTAATTAGTAAAATGATATAAGAAAACAGACAACCCTAACAAGAAATGAGGAGAAGAAATGAACAGAAACTTCCTAAAGAAGTTTGAGTACAGCATACGCAAATGCTCATCATCACTACTAATCAGGAGATGCAATCAAAACGACAATGAGATCATCTCATGCCACAGAGACTAGCACATATACAAAAGAGCAAGAACAATACGCTGGTGGGGATTTAGTGAGAAGTGGGACTCCTCATCCATTGTTGGGAGGAAATGTTGACTGATAGTCTTTTGGAAAACAATATGGACTTTCCTCCAAAATCTAGAAATTGAGCTCCCATTTGACCCAGCAATACACCTCCTGGGAATCTACCTGGGAGGCCAAACACACAGTGGCAACACTATCTTCACTTCTATGTTCAAGAAGAAAGACTATTCAGAATAGCCAGAATCTGGTAAACAAACAGAGTGCCTCCAAGAACAGACGACTGGATTAAGAAACTGTGGTACATCTACACAAAATACTATGTAGCTGTTAGGAAAATGAAGTCATGAAATTTATCTATAAATGGATGGACATGGAGAATATCAAGCTGAGTGAAATTAGCTAGAAGGAAAAGGACAGATATAGATTGAATGCATTTTATTTAAGTGGACATAAAATAATATGATACCAACATCCAAGGCCAGTAAAACATGGATCAGGAGTTCATGTCAGTGGGTGGAATATCACCGTGTCACTGTATCACTGTCTTCCCGCTCATCATCAATTTGTTGGAGCGGGCACCGTAATATTCCATATGTCCGTCTCATGCAAGTAGAGCCCAAGGGCACCTGCTTGCTCCAGGAACATAAAGAGCCCCAAACCATTCCATCAGGTCATGGAATGAGGTCTATAATTGTCACTGGTATTTGGCATATCAAATACTAACACGGTAGCCTGCCACTCTGTCGCGTGGTAGGGTGGAATATACCACAAGTTTATGGAGTCAGAATTTAGGTAAGATAAGGAAGGAAACAGTGGGCTAATAATCATTGTAAATGATAATACAAGCCTAGAACTGAGCATTGATATAGTAAGGGCAAAGGATAAACTTCTAAATGTATGTATTGAAAGCCTAATGCAAGAGAAGGAAGCAGAGATACAGAGAGAGAAAGAGAGAGACAGACATTGAGAGAGAGTGAGAGAGAGGAGGAAGGGAGGGAGGGGAGAGGGAGGGAGGGGGAGGGATGGAGGGAGGTAAGGGGCAAAGTGCCTGTGGGGAGAATGGAGGAACTAGGGACATTAGTGGTGGAAAGTGGGCAGCTGGTGGAGGGGTGGGTGCTGGAACACTGTATGACTGAAACCCAAATGTGAACATCTTTGTAATGTATTACTCCACATGGTATAAATTTTTTTAAAGAGGTTAGAGGGGAGTTGAGTGAGTGTGCACAATTTTATTTAGTGGTAAAACTGACTTAAGAGAAATTCAAATTTAGCTATACAGAGAATGACAGCAAAACTCAAGAGACACATAGATTTATGTAGTGAGGAAGCAAATGAAGTGTTAAAGACCAGAGACCGTTGATATCTTGGTCTTAACATCTAATACTAGAGAGTGTAATGTGACAAGTTTTACAGCCCTGTCCGCTAAACAAGCAATTATTCTTCAGTAACTTTTTATATTAGTAATAATTATTTAATGAAAGCCTTAACATCTATAAAGACCATTAATTAAAACAAATCTGAATTAAAGAAAATATTTTCTATATCAACTTATACTTCACAAACAAATTTATAACTAACTTGAATTCCATCTCACTGTATTAAAAGCAAAATATTAAAAAAATCACTGTAAATTGATTATTGGAACACAAATGCACCTGAGATCAGATTATTAGGGGGACTATTTGTATGTGTGCATGTGCGTGTACTTAAAGAGAACAAAATACAGCAATCACAACTGTGCTTATCTAGAATTTAGACAATACTTCTGTAGTATTTGGTCGGCTGAAACTCTTTAGATTTGCTTATATGTAGCAATTAAAAAAATCAAATTGCCATTTAGTTGATTTTCGCTTACTTTTAATTCTCACCCCAAAATAAATGCCCTCCCTTATTCATTTACTCAAAGAATGGTAGCCTTCTGAGGTTTCTTTCAAGTGGGAAAAGAGTCTTTACCAAAGAAAGAGTTATATTTAACATTGTTTTTAAAATAGTAGGTAGGATAGGTTCAGACGCGCAGAGATTGATTCAGGAAATAATCTATGTGATGGGAACTAAGGCAAAAAGGAGAGCAGGCAGAGCAACTCTGAACATGTATCAAAAACCAGTATAAACTTTGTTAAAATGAAGGCCAGAAGAAACTGAAATTAAGATAAACCAAAAGTGTGGAGGAAAGCATCATGAAAGTTAATTGGTTAAAATCAGGAAGGTTTCAGAGCAAGGCCAAAGACATATGTGTGCTACTTAGTACACAAGGAAGAGAAAGACTTAACATAGAAAAGAAGTGAAATAATAAGCTTAAATTTTAAGAAAACTAAATGGGAAACATATTCTAGATAATAACCATCTAGGAACAAATATCTATAATTGCTCCTAAATTTATATTTTGTCCATAGTGCTTCTATTATCCCCTGGTGGTAAAAATAGTCAACATTCTACTCGCTATTGATGATTTCAGACATCTACAGATGTGAAAGCACATCTATGAAGATTTCTATTTTTTTCTTTTTATGAGTAGACATTAGTACCTGACTGATATGTTAGGACAACATTTCATGCCTCTTCAGAGTATATGCTACCACACCAACCACCAAAGAGACACGCCCAGGCTCCTTCCATTTTTCATGAAAAGTTTTTTCTTTTTAAGGTAAATCTTCTGTAGTCATTTAATAAATATAAACTCACATACCTAATTTCTTGTTTTTCTTTAGCAAAATGTTATACAAAATGGAACTGTAATGAAACTTTCACATTTTAATTTTTTACAGTGTCATATTTATTGAATTTTCTTGCCTATTTTTATTGCTGAGAGTTTGTAATAAATACTGAAATGTTCTGTTGCGTAGACAACACAGACATCCAGTACAGACATCCAGTACATCTAAAGAACTGTTCGGTGACCATGAACAGAACTCCAGGGACTGGCTTTGATTTTATGTTTTTCCCAGGCAGAGTAGCTACTCAAGTTATTTTTCTAAATTAGTAAACGACATGCAAATATTTGCTCAGTCAGATTTCTTTAATTGATACACGTATCACAACCTTATCATAAAAACTAACAAACTTTTTGTTGTTCTTTTTTTTTATTTTGGGCCACAGCAGGCTGAAATCAAGGTTTACTCCTGGCTCTGTGCTCAGGAGTTACTACTAGCTGTCCTTAGTGGGACCATATGTGGTATACGGGATTCAATCATGGTCGGCAATATGCACAGCAAGTCCCTAACTCCTGTACTAACTCTTTAGTCCCTGAACAAACTTTTTAAAGCACACAAACCAATAAGTTAGCAAGTGCCCCCATCCCATTCCATGTGCAAGGGTACCTAATTTTGGACAGGTCTTAACACATTTCTATTTTGTTAGTTCGAAAATTTTGGAAAAGAAAGGGGTCTTAGAACATATCTGCATTTTTTAAAAACTGTCAAATAAAAATAGCAATATCTTGAACAAAAGAATCTTTAAGTGTTCTTGCTTCCCATCAAGTTGGCTTCCCTGGTCCCTCCAGGAATAAAAAAAGATGAAAAAACAAACAAAAAACCCAGGTCAAAGATGAAAGCCACCTGCTGTCAGCAGGGGAACAGGGCCTAGTTTCTGGAACAAGAGCTTTCAGTAACAGATTAGCAGTATTTAATGGCTGCAGAGTGACTCAAACAGTCATCCAGAAGCACGACCTGGGACAGCAAAGTTCACATCACAAGGAGTTGTATTTCTCCTGTGGGGAAGTGTCAGCTGCATGACTTTGTTGACCAGCTCAGTTTCTGGATTTGTTTGCAAATCCAATCCTCCCTGAGATCTTTAGCCCTTAAGAGGACAGAGAGAGGGAGGCAACCAACTTTTATACCAAATTGTCACCTCCCCTTGCTTATTTTTTTGTGAAGTTCTAGAGAATACATCATCTCACTAACACAATAGATTTATTATTGAGATGTCACAATCAACAGCTTTTAGTCACCAATCACTTCTCTGTGCTTCTATTTATCACAGTTTCTTTGTGGTAAAATCACCAAAGGCCTTGGCATCCTCTACACAGAAACAGAGAAAAGTAACAAAGAAGCTAAATGTAAACATGGTCAATGTGGGAGGTAAGGGTAAATGGTGTCTGTTTTAGTCTTTGTAGCTTTTTTTTTAACATTTGCAATATTTTAAAACTATTAATAAGAAACAAAATAATCCTGAGATGAAATAGAATACATACTATTTCATCAGCATTAAAATAAAGTATTTCTGGGTTATAATCTTGGGTGATAGCTGTATTAAATTAAATATTTTGCTCTAATAGCCACAGTTTCTACTTCTGGGTAGATCAATCATGAGGCAATTGAATGATGATTCCACTTTCCTTTCACTGTCCTAGTACGCTCAAGTCCTTATAAATCTTTACGAAGACACAAGAGCAGCTAATGACTTGTCACGTATGAAGTGTTATTGAGTGTGTTTTTGACCTTGGGGTCAATATGCTTGGTTCATCTGTTAAATCTGTACCATCTTCTTTAAGGATCTCTCAAGCACTTTATAAATATTGTATTTCTACCTGCATATTGGGAAACAGAAGTACTTGGAAAATGTAATTATTGACTCAGTAGCAGTTATGCTCTTAAATCTTGTAGAGTTACAAACTAGTGGAGTCTTGGAGTATTTGTGAGCACATGTTGGGGATTATGCTAAAAATGTCATTCAAAACTTTACAGTAGTGTTACAGTATTGTATAATTTTATTTCTTTTACTAAGGTATTGAAAAATTATTATCAGATAAAATAGAATATTTCATTGTCTTACATTTTAGTAACACAACTTCTCCTTTTTGACTACAGTAAGATTTTTTGTCTGTGAACCAGTCACATGAAGTATTGTTAACAACATTTTTCCAAAGAGATTCATAAACAGAAACTAAAGTATGAAGGGACATCATTTTTGTTTTGTTAGCAAACACTGAATAAAACAATGTTAGCATTTAAGCAACAACACAAAAAGTTTGAAACAAAAATCAGAGCTTATAAATTCCCTCCTTGCTTAAAATGTAGTTTATTTGCCTAATTCTGTTCCATATCTAGGTGCAGCAAGATAAAATCTATGAAACACTTTGTAAACCTTAACACATTTATCCCATCCCGAGTATTACTTCTACTCATTTTTAGTGACACAAAATCTCAGAATCTCAGAATTTTATCTTGAACCAACACCACCTGCTTTTATAGTATAATTTAAACACTGTAGTTATCATTGTTTTAGTATAATTTAAATACTATAGTTATCCATACATTGTAAATACTCTATTTACACTAGTGTAAATTATTGTATTACAGTATTACAAATCAACAAAAAACATTTTTCTCTCAGCAAAACTACCAAATGAGGTTAGTACAAGTCTAATCTCTTACACTTCTAACAAATAAGATGAGAGAAATTCAATGATTGTGCTTTATAGTCCCTATTAACTTTCAAGATGACATTCACAGTCTTTATTTGACATATTACTTATAGAGACAGAAATACCTTGCATCTTTTTAGTAGCATTGCATCAAGTTAAGCATCAAACTGTCTAAAGACCTACTGTGACAAGAAATATATATTGTATGTATATTTTTATAAATAGACATATCAATGTATGTACACATGTATCTGTGTGCTTATGTATGTATGTAGAAATATTGTAATTGAATTTTAAGAGCAATGGAGCTCAATATAATCCCATTCTTGCCTCAATTTTCATGAGCTATGTATGGGATAGATTTTACAATGTCTTTTAACAATACAGATGGCATATATTGGGCTATAAATGTCATTATTGACTTAAAAGAATCATGTACACACAGGAAGGCCACTTAGAAGCCTGAAATTATGATTGTGAGGGACACTAGTAAAAAAGAAAACCCAGAATATGATCCTAAGCAACTCCACAAGAAGGACATAACATGAATATTAAATACACACTTAAATGGGATTGTCTTAACACATTCCATTAAATAAGGAAGACAGTGATGTAACATATACCCATTAGATCAAAGGTGGGAGCAGTATTGTACTTTATTTTCAATCTATGAGTCTTTTTTTAAAAAAGTGTTGTTACACTACTTCATGTGACTGGGAAACTTAAAAACTGTTTCACATAGGCAAAATGTGTTGTGGCCACTAAAATGTAAATGATTAAATTAAAGTCTTCCAATCATGAACAATTTTGTAACTGTGTATCTCATGGTGATTCAATAGTAAATAAAATAAAGTAGATAAATATTCTTCTCTTTATCTACAAATAGTCTTCAAATATCTGAGCAAGAGAAATAAAATTATTCAAACTAAAACAACTCATACAAAGGGAACAAGAAAAACTTTCATAACATCAAAATGTTATGGCAGGTATTGAATGGATACTATTGCTTTGAATGGACGAAGCACTGTATAGGCTTTGAGGAATTCTTTCTTTTTCCTTGAAAAAAGAATTCTGGTATTTAGAGATGACTGTTTTAGATTTGGAGAATAGAAATGGAGAACATGTTTTCTAACTACTTGAAAACTTTGTAAAGATTATTAGAAACTTAAGATTTGGATATAGTACTTATGGTAAAAAACAAATAAATTTCTAAGGTCTAACATATAAAAATTAGAAAATTAGAATCTAGACTGCTCTACAGTCTTTTTCAGGAAATATCCAAATTCATTAAATTAAAAAATAGCAAGTTGGCTGGATAAATCCTTGTCTAGGAGTTTCTGACAGGAAAACAGATGGAAATGAATCAAAGCACATCTGTAACTCGTGGGCTCCTAAATCTCTCATGTAGGTTGTAAGTGACACAATTTGAAAGCAAGCAAAATCCCCCACAAGTTAGAAATCAATAAATACAGAAAGTGTCATCAGTCTAAAAAAATACAAGTCTTCAAAGGCTGTAATTGTCCATAAAAGACCATATATCAAAATAGACAATGCACATGGAATTGAAGAAAAGGGCTATTAATTAGACCTCCGGCAAGTTATGTGAAAGGACCATCCAAACTGAATTCCTGGCAAGGACAAAAGGAATACTGCGGAATAACAAGGGAACTGGCATAACCTACAGCTGGAGTCTGGAGTGGGCTAGCTTAAGTAAGTTCATAGACAACACTTCCAAAAAATGAACAAAATCCCAAAATAATGCAAAACAGCCTTGAGGTAGAAATCACAAGCAGCCTCACTGGTATTTCCCCCACGTTGAGTGGGTTTTTAAAGGAACTACCTCTCTCTCTCTCTCTCTCTCTCTCTCACACACACACACACACACACACACACACACACACATACACACACACACACACACACCATTTCTCTGAGACAAACATATAGACCAAAAAAAAAACAGTGCCTTTCAAGATATCTTTCTTTATATATATATATATATATATATATATATATATATATATATATATAAATATATATATATATATTTTGGCTTTTTGGCTTTTTGATCTCACCTGGCGACGCTCAGGGGTTACTCCTGGCTCTGCACTCAGGAGAAAGTAAATAGACATAAATCTGTTTAGGGTTGACTTCATGCTGCCTCACCTGTTGAGCCAGTCAGCATTTACAACCTGGCCAAGAAGATCTGCAGGTTTTATTGTCTATAAAAAACAGTTCAGGGCATTTTTTTTCTTCTTTTAAGTATTTTATTATACCACCGTGAGATATACAAATAAAAAAGATATACAATTAAAAAGTTCATGTTTGGGTTTTGGTCATACAGTGTTTCAGCACCCGTCCCTCCACCAGTGCCCATCTCCCCACCAACAACATCCCCGGTTCCCCCCCCTTCCCCAGCCCTGCTCCATGGCAGGTTCTTTATTTCTTTCCTCTTTCTCTCTCCTTTCCTTCCCTTCCAGACTATGGATTACAGAACATACATTAAAAGGTTGTCATGTGAATCCTTTTGCCTCTATTTAATGCTCAGTTCTAGGTTGGCATTAGTACCCTCGACTATTATTAGCACCCTGTTCCATTTTCTGTCTTACAGTTCAGGGCATTTTAAAAATACTAAGTATTAGAACCAAAGTGTTAGATAATTGGACTTGGAACTCAAAAGTCATTCTATTTTTGTGCCTTATTTTAAATATGAAAAGAGGTAGTTAGAATTGAAAGCAGTAACTGCACTTATTTTCTGCCATATGTAATAAAACAATAAGGGATTTGGAGGAGATTATTTAGATTGAGGTATTTAGTCTATGGCAATAAGCATCAACAATGCCATAGAAAACCTCCCAGTGTCTCTACTTTGTAGTGTCTCTTCCTGACCACTACTCTTTTTTTAATTCCTTTTAGTCTTGAGATCATACTCAACTGTGTTTAAGGTTGACTCTTGCTTGGGTCTGTATTCAGGGATTACTCCTAGTGGTGTTTGGAGAACCATAAAGAATGACAGGATAGAACACTGGTTGGTCAAATGAGCAAGCACCCTGCCAATTGTACTATTGTTCTGGGCCCCCTGTTCAATAATTACTTATCTAAAAACTCACATTGTTCAAAATTGGTCATAAAATGCTTATGATTGGGCTAGAGCAATAGTCCAGCTGGTAGGGCTTGCTTGCACGCGCCGGCTGTGCCGATCCTGGGTTCGATCCTCGGCATCCCATATGGTCCCCGAGCACTGCCAGAAGTAATTCCTGAGTGAAGAGTCAGAAGTAATCCCCTGAGCATCGCTGGTGTGACCCCAAAAAAGCAAAAAAAAATTATGCTTATGATTAATATCACAAATATGTGATCATGACCAGAACAAATTCAACTTCTAATTACAAATATTACTGAAATATGGCAAAACATGCCATTTTTAACTCTATGAGATGAATAGTCTGACTTTCAGCAATGATTTATAACTAAGCTCTTCTTAACCTTCAACATCAACACTTCCCTCTTCTAGTTCTTAGCACAGTTCCATGATATGGTTCCAGTAGTGTATACACATGACACATATAAACATGACATGTGTGTGTTCATGTGAATGTGCATGGATGATTTGCATTACAACTCACTAGTGTGGCCATAGATTTATAATACTTACATGCCAATTTCTTGTAACAACATAACTGCTTATAAGAGAAAGGTAAGTTGTCCTCATTTTCCATTATCTCCCTCAATACTTGTCACATTTAAGTTTCATGTTTAAATCTCCATTTAAGTTGAAAGAACTTAAATGAGATTTAAATATGTGATCTCATTTAAGTCTCATATTTGTACATAGTCATAAAAGAGAAACCACACTTATTTTCTAGCTTAAAAAAAAACAAAAACTAAGCTAATAAGAAGCATTACACAAATGTGAAAAGTGGATCTGAATTTTCGGGTTTGGTTTTGGAGACTTAACGCTATGCTCAGAGGTCTGAGCTCTGGGATTATTCCTGTTAGTGCCTATGAGCCCATTCATGATGCTGTGGTGCTGGAGATAGAACCCAGGTAAGCTGTGTGCAAGGCCGCCTCCTAGCCACTTGAGTATTTCCAAACCCTGAGATAAGATCAGGTTTTAAGTTCAGTATTTGTTATCATTTGGCAAACAGTATTGATGATACGGATATGGCTCAACCATACAGAGTTGTATTCATAATCTTATCTGATTTCCCTTTGGTGATTGGCACTAATGGCATACTTTTTTTTAATTTAGAAAAAAGTTTATTCTTAACTTGGACAGCACTGCTGTGCAAACTTCAACCTAATAACCAAACTTATCTTTTAATTTCTTGTGTAAATACACACTTGTCTGCCTTTTTGTTTTAGTTTTTGTTGTGGTTACACTTAGCAGTGCTTGGGTGGGAGAGGCACGCAAAGCTGGGAGTAAAAACCAAGGTCTCACACATATGCAGCAGATGTGCTACTATGTTTCTCCCTCTTTAGTCCCCACCCTCTGCTCTTTTATTGCATCATATTCCTCGGGATAATGGCCTTGCTCTTTGATCTTTAAGTATAGAACTTATGGTCAATTTCAGATCCTTCTATGATTTTAACCAATATCACCTGAAAGGGCCCACCATTAGGTATCTTAATACTAGAGCTGGAGGATGCAGTATTGATCCAAGGTCCAACTCATGCATACAATGTAATCTTCCACTTGAATATTATTTTCCTCCCCTGAAAATATCTATGAGCTTCACTTATTATGTACATTTATAAACTCTGGACTTCTATTACATTAAATTGTGATGATTTGTATATCTCTCTATTCCTCTCACTATAGTGAGTTTTTACAGAAAAATAAACAGTGACTTATTTGCCCAATTTCTACTCTATTTGCATAGACCTTATATTTTGTATGTTGAGTATTAAATAGTAAATTAAAGAGTTCAAAACACTGACTTTCTACAAACAATTCTTTGGTCATTTTGTGGCTTTTGGCCAATAGATAAAGTATGTTAATTACCAATCTCTATGTGCTAGTCAATGGAAGAATTCATGTCTTTAACTGGTCAATGTAACCCATTTTTCTTTAGCTGAAAAAAGCAGGGGACTCTTAAATTGTCTAAATTTCTACATTGGACTGAAGCTTATTAGTCTAAAATGAAAACAATAACAATAAGAGCGTTGAGAAACAAACCCAAAAATATTCACAAATATAGGTGCAGTGGGAATATTCTGGAGAAATTAAAAACAGAGGACTCCCATGTTGTTTGAAAAGCTTTGTAAGCAAAATAAAATTTCCATAACAAATAGTTACAAGACCTCATCCAAAAAGGAAAAGAGAGAGAAAAGGAGAGAGAGAATGAGAGTGCGCCTGCCTTAGAGGCAGGTGGGGGGTGGAGGACAGGAGGAAATGGGACATAAAACTAGTATTTCTTAATATAAAAACACACAAAACCTTTTCCTTCTTAAATACTGCTTCTATACTGAACTAAGTTTGGCTTCATAAAGTAGATGTATATTTGCTAATATTATTTGAAATAAAAATATTATAATTGTCTCATATGGGCAAATAAGAAATAGCAATAATATGTTGCAAATGTTAAGAGCCATTTTAGTGACAACATTACCACAACAATGATGCTGAGTAATAATTTTTAAAATATAGACTTGCGCTTGCTTTCCAGAAAAACTATTTTTCTTAGAAATTTAAAGATATTTTTAATAATGTCAGTGAAATACCCACTTAGAAGTGCTCTTTTTTGGCCATAATTTAATCCTAAATCCTTAAGTAATGTTTAAAACATGGTGGGGCATTGCAAGTAAGAAAATACAAATAAAGCATTAATTATTTGTCTAATGAATGAATCAACTGGGAAATTCTGAATATGGTGCTCATTTAAAATAGTGACTAAGTAAAGAGTCACAATAATGTGAAAAAAACAATTTTTTTTTAAAAAAAGGAAATTCATCCATCACATTTCCTTATTGGATCTCATGATTTGTTAGCTATTTATCCAAAGACAATAGCATGACAAAATCTTGCTGTGTGGCCTGAGAGTTTTTGTGCTGGAAGATTCATGAACAACAACACTGTCTGTTCAGTCCTACAAGTATCTGTTCCTAATTCAACTAAATATCTCATGGCCAATACTAAGAAACTATATTATGACTTTAAGAAATTTATAGTGCCCATGGAGATCTCAACAATAAACCTACCACTCAAATTAACTGCAAATATAGTTTTACTTGGTAGAATTAAAAGTCTTTCACACTAAGTGAATTTCTAGCAAATGAATTAGAACTGTCAAGAAAAAGAACTGAACAGAACAGGTTCTAGTTACGCATGTTCCTCAGAAATTGATTTTGGGCAACACATTTAATTAATTGTAAATCTTTGACGGCATATTTAGCATAGCCTCATTTATATACATGTTGTCAAAACACAACACAGTTTTCAGAGCTGTGATTCTGTTGTTAGAAGGCATGCTTCAGCACACCAATACACCAGGACTTCTCCAAGCAATGACCATTCATCTCCAGTAAGAGGAGTTTCACAAGAAAGTAGAATTTTAGAGACTGAAAGAATGAGGGTGCTTTTAGAGAGTCTGTCCCCCTGGGGGTGAAGGGATCAGTGGAAGACATCACTGGCTACAACACTAGGGTGTAAAAGAATGATCTTGTGCTCACAAGTTAGTCTCATTCAAACACCATGTTTTCATTAGTACTTTTAGTGCAATGATGGTTTGTATGTCTGCCCCGGGAAGTATTCAAAAGCCTAGGGGCACAGATGAGACAAAAGTGATAGGCTCAGATGGAAGAAAATGAAAAGTTTGTATAAGACCAAAGAAAGCTTCACACTGAGGAGTATTTGTTAACTTAACAGCACTTCTTTTTAAGAGCAGTGTTTATCTGAAGATGTCTATTTAAGTAAAGTGATTTCCAGTGAATATAAAGGCAAATAAAAGCCACCAGACTGAAGTGAAAAGTAGTATTGCCATAACATTATTATTCTATGAAGCCTTATACACTAAAATGAGAGCTTTAAGCATTACGGTAGAAGTGATTCAGTTTTGTTGCAACATACAGAGTAGCAATATTAAAAAGAAAGTCGCAATCTTTATCCATGTAAATGTTTTGTATTTTGCTCTTTTTTCTCTATCTCCTTCCTAATATTTGATCAACATAAATGAATAATTGAACATGTATGTTCTGATACAAATACAGGATGTGATTCTGTTAAAATTTTCTATTCTTGCTTTTCTTCTAGGTTAACACCAACTTCAAAATAAGACAAATATATAGTATATTGTATGTTTTACCTCATCATACATTCTCTCCCTAGAGCTACCCACACTCTTTTGAGTGAGCTATTTACTTTATTCACTGTAAATAAAAAAATTGAATGTACAGATATTTTAACCTCCGTGGAGGAGGACAAAGCAGTGAGCTATTTCCCAACAACAAATGGAAAAGGGACCACCTGTTAATCAAATAGCCAACCTGTCATTATCTGATAACAATTTGATAATTATTATTTGACAATTTCATTAGCAAATAGAAACCTTATCTATTTCAGAGGTAAGAGCTGGAAAATAATCCAAAAAATTGGAAAAAATACTTTAATCTATTTTTCTTTTTAAAATCCTAGATATACAAATTATATTAGTATGAATACCACTTATGAATAAATAATAAATATTTATTTTTTACTTCAACATTGCATAGTTAATATATGCATATCTCTTAACTAAAATAAAAGTATCTTGCCTTACAAACTCTTCCAACTCGAGACAGAATGGTCTTATCCGAAGTGCTGCCTTCTTGAGAAGATTCACAAAAAAGAAATATATTTTATCATCATCTGGATTATACGTGTCTGGTATGGGAAAGGTTCCAACAAATTTTGCTCCTGATTGAGGATAAAAAGAGAATAAAAATTAAAATGTTAAAATAATTTACCTAGTTTTTAGCACTCATGTCTTCAGAGGCAAAACAATTAGGAACAAAAAATAATAATAATAAAAATAACCAGCAGGCGAATGTGGGAAATGAGATAGTCAAGCTAGACACAGTGTAGAAACACAAGGTAACATAAAAATTCTTACACAGGGGCCGGAGTGATAGCCCAGTGGTAGGGTGTTTGCCTTGCACGCAGCCGGCCCAGCCGGCCTGGGTTCGATTCCCCGGCATCCCATATGGTCCCCTGAGCACCGCCAGAAGTAACTCCTGAGTGCAGAGCCAGGAGTTGCCCCTGAGCATTGCCAGGTGTGACCCAAAAAAAGCAAAAAAAAGAAATTTTACTCAAACCCACTCTACGTTCCCAAAAACAGGAGATAACACCCCTCAAATATACACACCATTGTTACAATTTAACTAACTTACAATTCTTTCAACTGATTGCATATTCTCTATGATGGGGGTCACTACTTCGAAGTAATACCTATTATAAAGAAGTCTATGATGAAGAGCTTAGAAAAAAAGTCATAAATGCTTCCACTTTGGAGGTATAATACATTATTTTATATGTTTTGTTATTTTAAAAAGGAATCAAAGCGCAGCACCAATAGGATTTGGATCAATTCCAGGGTGGGCTCCAGTGTATCCATTCCAGGATGGTATCTTTTCCTTATATCTTACTTTAATGATGACCTGAGGAATATTATTCAACTTCTTTATACTTCAGTTATCTTATATCTACTATGAGGCGATCCATATGGTCTAAAGAGAAGGATGTCTAATAGCCATGTGAATCAGTATATATGAAACACTAGCAGGCAGTTCCTGACATATAATAAGTGTTCAATAAATGCTCCTCATTATTACCAAGTAGTATTCTGACGACCAAAAGAAAAGAGAAGACAGAAAAGTAGTACAGTGTTAAGGTGCCTTCCTCTCAAGCAGTCAACCAAAGTATGATTCCCTGAACATATAGTTCATCCATCATTGCATGGAGTGAATCCTGGGCCTAGAGTCAAGAGTAAGTACTAACAATAATAGGATATGCCCCTTTTCTACTCCCCAAAAGAATATTGAAAATTGAGAATATCAATACAATTATCCTAATAAGATACAATTATTTTAAGTGATGTAGTTATTATATTTCCACTTCACCTCCAAAGTAGCAGTAGGCTCAAATAGCAGCTTTTGTGAAGCTCAAGGGCTTAATTAAACATCAACATCTCCAGATTGAGAAGCACTGGCCAAAGACACAGCCATTATTCAAGATCTAGCAGTTGAACTAGCACCTCTTTAGGATACATTTTTATTGCCCTAGAGGTGCAGGCAAGAACCACCATCCTCTCAGTGCAGGCACAGTACCAAATACTGCATCCCATTCTCCTATATTTGCATCTTAAAATGGTTAATTTTTCATACACATGTTTTATATTTTAATGTGCCCTATAAATTCTACCTTAACATAAAAAGTAGTTCAAACACACAGATATACAATGTAAAAAAGTATATGTTAATATATACCATATAGTATCACTTGCTAGGCCCTGCCGTAATTATATGATACCAATATCCAAGTCCAAACAAAAAATGGATTAGGAGGTCTTGTCAATAGGTGAAATCAACCGCAAGAATGTGGAAGTCAGAGATTAGTATACTTTACATAAAAGTATATATCACAGGGGTCAGAGAGAGAGTATAGGAATAAGGTGCTTGTTTTGCATGCTGGTCTATTCTCAATACAACACTGGGTCTATTCTCAATACAACCTGGTAATTGCTGAGAGCAACCTCTGAGCATATATTTTAGGATTACCCCTAAACAGAGTAGAGTCATAAATGAGCACCACTGGTGCGCAAAAACTTTTAACACCACGCAAAAATATGATATCCCATAAGCCAAATATTAAAGTATTCGCAGGCCAGAGAGACAGTACTGCATTTGAAATCTACGCCTTGCATTCTCAGCTGAATGAGGTTTAACCCCAAAGATGGAAACGTCCAAGTCCCACCAGGAGTGATACCTAAATACAGAGGCAGGAGTAAGACCTGAGTATGAGTAAGTCCTGTGCCCTGAGTAAACTGGGCATACCCTCGAAACCAAAATAAATAATAGAAGTGTTTCTAATAAATTAAATGTTTTGCATTGAACTAACGATGAATCAATTTGGGTTACTAGTTTCTTGTTTAAAATATTTATGGATTATTGGAGTTTTTGATTATGAATTCACCAGATAACAGATCTGTAATTGGGTGGTATCAGGTCAGGTATTATTTATTACACTAAAGCAGATAAGTGACAATGCTTATTGAGCAAGCAAGGAAGGATTTCAATGAAGCAGAATGATGTTGGCAACTCCTAGCAGGAAACATAGGACACTGGGTAAGAACGGAAGAGATGAAATAACATTTTTTAAGTGTCAAGTAGGAGGGAGATAAAAAAAGATAAATGTTGCCTTCTAAACAGTTTTTTCAAAACCCAATTTTCCAAAGCCCTCATGAGTATTGAAAACTTTTCCCCTGTGAAAATATAGTAGTTGGTCAATAGCTCAGTGAACAAAACTTGACAAGAGCCTGCCAAATGCTAAAGCTTATGTTAGTCTCCAACTGCTGGATACTTCAGTATTTAATATCCCAGCTTCTCTGGATCAGCCCCCATCCAAGTTCTTTTTCTGGTGAGTAAAAAGCGTTAGGAGGAGAGAAAAAAAAGGAAATATGAAAAGAACTTTCTCCTTTTGCCCTGTGTTATTTTCCTTTTCTTTTTTCTGAACCAAGAACATCAAAGGATTCTTAAATTTTCTTTCTTTTTTTTTTTTTTTGCTTTTTTGGGTCACACCCAGAAATGCTCAGGGGTTTCTCCTGGCTCTGCACTCAGGAATAACTCCTGGCGGTGCTCGGGAACCATATCGGATGCCGGGATCGAACCCGGGCGGCATGGGCCAGCCGTGGTGCAAGGCAAACGCCCTACCTGCTGGACCCTTCTTAAATTTTCAATAGCCTTTGTTGTGATGTTATCTTCAATTGTATGAACATTAATTAAAATATAGCGTTTTATTTATTTTTACCCGTCTTAAATTGGTAAGAGACAATATCAATTCTATTAAGGATTTTAGTTATTTTCTATGTATAATGTATTTTGTATCTATGTAGGGATACAAAATATATATCCTTATTTTAAATTTCTGATGAATCACAAACACTCAGTTTTAAATCTAAGAAAAAGCAAATGAGGTGGAACATAAATATTGATTTTTGTTTCAACATATAATGTGTTCTTTTAAAAATATTTGTGGAATTAAATTTTCCCACTATCACACAGGGGTTTTAGCAAACTTTGAAAATTAAATTTATTTACTAATTATAGTAATGGTATTTATTTAATAGTTATCAATGCACTAAAAAAGTAAAAAAAACTCATGCTAAAAATTCAATCTTCACTTCAAGCCATTCATAGTCTGGATTAAGAAAAATATTAAGATGCCAAGCTATGGATAAAGAGGGGATCAATCTTGATGTTTCTAGTGCCCTTAACAATGCTAGTTAGAATAGGGAAAAAAGAGGAGCAAATCAGGACTCCCACAGACAATAAATCAGGCATTAATAGTAATCACATCTTTTTTGGAAATTTTGGAGACTACAATACTGTGAACTTGGATGAAAATCTCTCATCTGCACAGCATATGTATATTTTCAAATATGAAAGTAAATAAAACCATATAGTTGGTTCTTATATGCATCTAAATTTAAGAGTCACTGACATAGATCTGTCATATAGGTAAGCGTAATTCTCATTAACCCAGGGCAATGTTATTCATATTATTTTCCTTTTAATATTTTGTTCCGTTTGGAGGCACATCTGGCTGTGCTTAGGGCTTACTCCTGAATCACTCCCTAGTCATAATTTGGGGACCATCTGGGGTGCTGGGGACCAGACACTTGCAAGGCAACTAGCCTACTTTCCAACTCTGATATACCTACTCTTAAGCAGCTAGAGTTTATAAAAATGAACATTATTAAAAGTTTACAAGAATATGAGACTGATTGACCTGTTTATTTTAACAAATATGTGACTATAAATTGAGAAATATTGCATTTAGAATTTATCAAAGCATTTAAATTTAAACAGACATTATCTGTGTATCATAATGACTTTGTAAGACTAATAAACTATCAGACCTGCTTAATGCCTGATCTTATTAAACTAGGAAAAACAGCCTGGTAATAAAAAAATATGTATATATGTCCTGAAATGAAGATTTGAAGCAGACATTCAAGCTAAAAAGGAATGAATGCCACGTGAGGAAGGGGAGTTCCTAATTAAGCTTTTCTGAGACACCGCCCACTTTTCAGCCGAATGGTTCATAAATAAATGCACGAGATGAGAGGCTACTACAAGAGTATCCCATCCGCAAGGCAGACCCTGGCAAGCTACCCCTGTCGTATTTGATATGCCTAAAACCAATAACAATTATAGATGCCATTCCCATGACCTGAAGGAATAGTTTGAGGCTCTTGTGTCCTTGGGCTACACTAGTATGTGACAGAACATATGGAGATGTTACTGGTGCCTGCTCGAGCAAATCAATGAACAACGGGAAGATGAGTGACACAAGTGATACAGACACTTGGAAAAAATGATGATATACACATATTTTTCTTCACTTGCTAACAGTTCTACATAAAGCAAAAATCTACAATAAAAGGAGAATTTACATGTTCTGTAATGAATACAAATATGAAATTCATATTCCCTCATGGCAAAAATAAAAAAAAAACCTTTCTTTTGAAGGTATAGCCAGGCACTGCCAAGTGAAGTGGTCACATTGAAGGGTATGGCACCAGTCTCTCTTAGAAAATTTTCATTATGCTATCTATGGGAGAAAGAGTACTTGTCAAGCTAAATTCCCTTTAACTTTCAACTAATATGTAACATAGATGGTCTCTGTGTTTATTCAATAACTTTGGTTTACTGAATACTTTTTAAAAGCTTGGTTTGTTTTCAAATACTATAGGAAAATTATTCTGGCTGTACTGTTTGAAGTACTGTAAGAAAATTGAATGGTAGAGATGTTTAAGCCAAATGTTTATTATATAAAGAAATCTAATTATGGATAAAGAATTAGTATCATATAGTCCTCTATACTAAAATTTAAATAATAAGGCTATTATAAGTTAAAAATAAATATAAGTTTCAAGAATAAAAGTTTCTTTCTTACAGGTTCAATTGCGTCCCTGTATTAGCACATTGATTTTAGCATTTTTATGATAGAAACTCTTTCCTGACTTACTGCCAAGCTCAAGTAAAAATAGGTATTATTTAATCAGTGTATGGCATGCATAGCTGTTGAATTAAGTAATTTAAAATCATACCAATAGACACCTGGGCCTTATTATAGCAGATTTCCCCCTTTTGGCATATGAAACACATGCCCTAATAGGAGTTGAGCTTGAAATCATGCAGTTTCACAAATGAACTTTTAACATGGCACTAAGCATCATTTGCCAAATGCAAATGGCATGAACCCATGTGGCCTGTGACCCCACTCACTTTCATTTCTTCTATGAGAATCTTCACCTAAATTGGCACACTACACTAGATTGTCATGCACTGCCCAGTGTTACTCAGTAGTAACTCACAATGAGTGAGTTACCTCTTGTAATATCTTTGTATTATCACGTTTGAAAAGTATTATCCTTTTGTGTGGGATAAAAATGAAGAGACAAAGATTACTCAAAGAGAAACTTCAGTGAAAACTGCCCCCATAAGTTAAAAAATGGAAATTTAAAAGCGAAAGTCCTCATTTATTCCAAGAAAGAGAACAAAAACACATGCTTCTTAGGCGTCATTGTTTGTTTTCATTTTCCAAATGGTTGTAATTTTTAGTTTCATTCGAAAATTCTCATGAAAAGTAAAGTGTCTTTGAGTAAACACTCTGAATTTTATTTAGATTCCTATTGTTTGATAGTTAGGAGATTAAGTTTGCAAAGTGTGAAATCACCTAAGTCTTCACCATGGTATTCATTCCATCTGGCAATTTTTGCCTTCCTAGAAGGGTATTTAATTGATGAATTATTTTTTCTAAGAAGGTTTCAGGATTCATATACCTGAAGTCTTTTGGAACTGGATAAGACAAAGTCCTTGATATATTTTGACAAAGATCTAAGGCAGGAAATCAACTCACTGACAGGATACAGTCTTGCCTTAGGTTTATAGTTCAGTTGAGGTCCTGCAGTGATTTGTTTTGTTTTCCCCTGGGGGCCACACCCAGTGGTTGTGAGGGACTATTTTTGACTGGGTCCTTGGAGTACACCAGCAGTGCTTGAGACTAGGAGACCCTGAGAATTGAACCTAAGCCATCAACATATAAAGCAAAGACTCCAGTCCATTGACCTATTTCTTTCGTCATGATATCCTGCAATGGACATATTATTTCACCTATGTTGTGCTTTTTGACTAGTATATCATCCTGCAACAAATCTCAGGACAAAATCTGACAGATTTTGCATCTGTCAGTACCAGCTGAATCCAAATGACACTCAGAGACCAATTGTATGCTGACTCGATTCCCCACAAAGCACACACACACACACACACACACACACACACACACACACACACAAAATCTCATTTTTCTCACACTCTGAAAGCAATATGTTAGTATGGTAAAGTTTATTCCTACCCATACTATGAAAGTTTACAATTGTTAGAGCAACATCTACAGAGCCTTATAAAGAATTAAAAGTGATGGTGCCTTGGCTCTTGGGTAGAGGAAAAGAGGGAAACCCTTTCACAAATGTGTGGGAGTCAGAAGCTAGGTGAGACAGAGAATGGAACAGTATGCTAATAATTGTTGAAAGTGCTGATACCAACCTAGAACTGAACATTAAATACAGGCAAAAAGATACACATGACAACCTCTTAATGTATGTATTGTAATCCACAATGTGGAAGGGAAGGAAAAGAGAAAGAGAGAGAGAGAAAGAGAAATAAATTAAGAAAACTGCCACAGAGGCAAGCTAGGGATGGGGAGGGAATCGGGGACATTGGTGGTGAGAAACGGGGACTGGTGGAGGGATGGGTGCTGGAACAATGTATGACCAAAACCAAAATATGAACATCTTATGAACATCTTTTTTTTTTTTTTTTGGTCACACCAGGAGATGCTCAGGGGTTACTCCTTGGCTCTGCACTCAGGAATTACTCCCTGGCGGTGCTCTGGGGACCATATGGGATGCCAGGGATGGAACCCAGGCTGGCACAGGCCGGCCGGCGCAAGGCAAACGCCCTACCCGCTGGGCTATCGCTCCGGCCCCTCTTATGAACATCTTTGTAACTGTATATCTCACGGTGGCATAATAAAATATTTTTAAAAAAATATAATAGAAATCTCCCTGTTTCATGTACACTTTAAAGTTATATAAAAAGTCCCAAAGAAACTCTTCTGGGGCATAAACATGAGACTGGTGCCTAAGTCTGTCTCTATTTTGCTTTAATAAACATAACTTTCAATAATACCTCATTCTCTCTCTCTCTTTCCTTTTTTTTGGCTTTTTGCGTCACACCAGCTATGTTCTTACAGGATAGGCAGTATGAATTTATATTTTGTTATTTGTTTCCTTATAATTTACATGTCATTAAATGTGTTGTGCTACTCAGTTTATCAGTATTGTAGAGTTTGAGATGTCATGTGACTAAAAATGTAGCTGTGTTCTCCAGGAATTACAATTTTTAAAAATTGTATTATATCACCACCAGAGAGGCAATTTTATTATATCACCACAAGATAGAAGAAAAAGATGTTCATGATTGGGTTTCATCATCCATTGTTCAAGCATCCATCCCTCCGCCAGTGCACATTTCCCACCACCAATGTCCTCAATTTTTTCTTCCACACCCCCAAAATAGATTAAAGATCTCAATATCAGACCTGAAACCATGAAGAGTATTGAAGAAAACATAGGAAAATCCTTCATGACATTGAAGCTAAAGGCATCTTCAAAGATGAAACAACACTAAGAAGCAACTGGAACCAAAGATAAACATATGGGACTACATGAAACTAAAAACCTTCTGTACCCACAAAGAAACAATGACCAAGATACAAAGACAGTCCACAGAGGGGGGAAAAGAATATTCACCCAATACCCATCTGATAAGGGGTTAATATCCAGGATATATGTCAGTCACTGATAGATCTTTACAAGAGGAAAACAGCCAACCCCCATCAAAAAAATGGGGGAGAAGAAATGAACAGAAACTTTGACAAGGAAGAAATTTGAATGACCCAAAGGCATATGAAAAAATGCTCATCTTCTCTAATCATTTGTGATGCAAATCAAAACAATAATGAGATATCATCTCACACCACAGAGGCTGGCACATATCCAAAAGGTCAAGGACAACAAATGTTGGTGTGGATGAGGGGAAAAAGGAACTCTCATCATTGTTTGTGGGAGTGTTGACTGGTACAGCCTTTTTGGAAAACAAATGGACATTTCTCCAAAGACTAGAAATTGAGCTCCCGTTTGACCCAGTCATGCCACTTCTGGGAATATACCCTGGAAATCCCAAAACACACAGCAGAAACACCATCTGTACTTTTATCTTCATAGCAGCACTATTCACAATAGCCAGAATCTGAAAATAACCAGTGTGCCCGAGAACTGATGACTGGATAAAGAAACTTTGGTACATCTACACAATGGAATACTATGCAACTGTTAGAAAAAAACAAAGTTATGAAATTTTCCTATAAATGGATGGACATGGAGAGGCACATGCTGTGTGAAATTAGCCAGAAGGAAAACGACAGATCACACAACACACCATTACCCATTATTATTATACACATGAGTTCTGGAGATTTGCCTAACTTAATGAGCAGTTATTCCAAATTTTGTTTTAAAGGTGGGGTAAATAACTTACCCCTAAACATATTTGAATGTATAATAATGAGTTTATTATCTTTCTATAAGCAAAACAATCACAAGTCAGGAAAATCACTAACCATTGAGCCAGTAGTGCTCCGAAATATCAGTTCTGATGTAATGATGGTCATGAGTAGGCCCAAGGGATCGAGTGAATGCAGTATCTTTGCCAAGGAAATCAGAAGCTGTTCCAGAGTACAGATACTCATCTGGGAGAAAAAAAGAAGACATGGGAATTCCAGGAACATACACAGAGATATTATTTATAATATACTAATTTTCACAATATTAAACCAAAAATGTTTAATGTTCAACATCAGGACTTATAATTTAATATAGTCTAACTTCAAATATTGTACATATGCATCGCAAGGAAAAATTAGCTCAGTGAGCTTTCGTAAATGCTTGTCATATATGAGAACGATTAATTAATAACAAAATTAATAATTGCCTTGCATTAGTTTCTTTAACAAATAAGCTCTCCTTGTTTTATTCTCCCTTCTCTCCACATATTGTGAAGTATATAATTGCAAGAAATATCAAAGTTAAGAATTCCCTTTTTGTAAAAAAAAAATAAAAATAAAAAGAATAACTCTTTGTGGCAATACACAAAAATGTTTAAAAGGACTATCATGAGAGCTGGATTGTATGATTAGTACTTACTTAACTGAAACAACCTAAATGACCACAACTATTCTTTGCCTAACATCTGCTGTAAAGGAGCTTTCAGCACTTAAGTCACTCCTTGTAATTACAGCATGTTGCATTCCTTGTAGCTAATAGTGTTTCAAATAGTTTTGATAAATAGGAATTCCTGAAAAGAGAAAAAATGTTGCCATTACTGCATACCAAATGTCTTTGTCATGTTATTTAAGTCAAGGACATGTTTTTAGAGGAAAGGAGAGGGAAGGGAAAGAAAGTGAAGGGAAGAGTGAGGAGTAATGGAGGAAGGGAAGGAAAAACAAGATGGTAATGCGTGGAGGAAGAAGATGAAAGAAGGAAAAGGGAGATAAATGTAAAAGAGGGGAGTAAGAGAGAGAAGAGTGATAGAAAAGTATAGAAGTAGGAAGAGAGAACAGGCATGAAACTTGCTTAATGCTAGTCTGCATATTAGTGTGATGATGGGGTGCTGACCGGACAAATATTGTCCCTAAAGTAGCATATTTTACCTCTGTAATAGGCAAGTCCCAACTATTGTGAATAATCAACTGCTTTCGATTACACGCAGTACAGCAAAGTGTAAAAAAAAGCTAAATAATATGTCTGCGGATTACTTAGAATATTTTAAATGCATAAATAGAAGAACTAATGGTATTACTGAAATCCAACTTTTCTATAATCTTAAAAATTTTGTCATGTATAAGTGACTCAGTAACTCTATAAATACCTTTATTATGATCATCTAAATAAGACTTTTTCTGAACAACTTGAGACAACCAATGTGAATTTTAATAGTCAAATTCTAAATAATTGAAAGAAAGAATATAAGCTATGTAATGGAAATTTAGACAGGGTTCTGATTTTCCTCTCTTAAGATTCTTCCCTAAAATGATTATGGAACAAATAAAACAGAATGAAAATAATATTTCTTTGAAATATACACAATCTGATAATTGCAGCAGTTAAAAAGAAAAGATATTTATCATCTTAAAATTAGATCAATATATCCTAACTAAAATGGTATTTTGGTACTTAAAGTTACTTCTGGGTTCCTAAGAGGGGGTTATCAATGTCAAATGGCTTTTTTTTAAGTTGTTTCAAAATCACTTGACATATCATGCTCTGAGGATAAGAGCTAAATATTAGTTATATAATTTTCAAAATGCATAAACTCATAATTGAACTTCAAAAGAAGAAAACTAGTTATCTCTAAGTGAAAATTAAGACACCAATGTGCTTCAATCTTAACATCTATTGAAACATTTGATAAAATAAGAGACTGAAGTCCTGAACTACATCAAGGCAAAAGAAATCCGTAAAATGGTTAAAACTCAAGAGATTGGGCAGATATTCTTGAGAACACATCAGCCCACATAGTACAGACTTTCTAAATAGGATAGTTATCTCCTCAGAGATCTAAGAGACATACAATGCAAGAGAAGATTGAATGTGTTAGCAAAAAATATTACATTTCAGTTAATATAATCAGGTGGTGAGATCGTGGCAAGAAGCGTGGGGAGGATGTTCCAACATTCCATTAGCTGTAGCCTATGATTTGAAAGATTTTAATATTTTATCCACTTATGTCTTACTGATACTTCTAATCAAGTCTTCAGCATATTTTGTACCCATGTCGTATTTGACATGCCTAATACCAGTAACAATTATAGACCTCATTCCCATAACTTGATGGAATGGTTTGAGACTCTTTATGTTCCTGGAGCAGACAGATGCCCATGGGCTACCTCGCATGTGACAGAACATATTGAGATGTTACTGGTGCCCGCTCGAGCAAATCAATGATCTACAGGAAGACAGTGATACAGTAATTTAAAGAATTGCTATATTAAACTATACTGAGCAAAACAGAGTTATAGTCCATGAAAAAATCTGAGATATCTTGGGCTAGAGCTATAGCACAGTGGGGAGACCATCTGCTTCTCAAGTGGTGGACCCAGGTTTGATCCCAGGCATCCCATATGGTTCCCTGAACACCACAAGGAGTAATTTCTGAGGGCAAAGCCAGGAGGAACACAAAGCAACAGCAACACAAGTTGTGAGCCAAAAATCAAACAAATCTGACAAATCTATATATAAAATTATAGGACAAGTGTGCATGCACCATTTACATTAAGAAGCATTCAAGCAATGATTTGTTTAAATAGTTATTAAGGACACATTGTTTGGAGCTCGCTCAGTGACAAGAAGAGAAATATTTAGATATTTAGAACTAAAATATTATAACCAATTATCAATGGACAATGAATTTTGTATTATATTTAACTCAATGAGACAATGTTGCTTAATCTATATATACCATTTGGAAAATCATACAAAAGCTAGACCTGTCATTGAGCTTACCTGTCATTACTGAAGCAAACGGCTGTTGAGGATCAAAAGGACATTTCAGTCTGCCAGACTCCAGATTATGTGTGTCTAACTTGAACATAACTTCCTTTTAGGAAAAACAGTAACACAAGAGAGATTTGTAAAAGTATCAGAATCAGCAAGAACATAGGAGATAAGAAATAAATTTTAGCTCATTAATTCAATAAAAACTGATCAAGCATATAGCATGCACATCGTGCTGGCTTCACATTCTTCAGTAAATATTATTTCTGGCCAAGAGTCAATCCCCACATTTTTGGGCTTCATTTTCCCAGATCAGTAATGACAATCCTGAATGAATTTCAGTTGGACACAGTAATATATTCAGCAATTCATTTTGCTTGAATTATTATCATTACCAAAATCAGCACCTAGTAACTATTTATGAAGCTTAATAATAGCAACTTTCTTATCTGGAAATAAATGAGCCATAATAACTATATTTTCAGGATAATGAAGCAACTGCAACTATGTCCAAGAAGTTATTTAAATTTTGTGATCCTTTGTCATATTTGTGCAATAAAATTGTTTTAAGGCAGTCAATTCAGTTCAAAAACTGTTGATTGACACTTGTGGGCAAAAAAACCTGTTGTAGTATTTCCATCATTACAAAAACACTGTACACAAAAAGCCACACAGTTATTTGGCTGAAATATCTATTTTTACAAGAGTGACCACAGACAGAAAAAAAATAGCATCAAAGCCAAACTTTCCAAGAAAAATATACTTTTAAAATGAATTTGGCCTCATGAGTTTTGAGTATTTTATACTAATGGCAACTACCACCATCAAGCACAAAGGCTGATGGCTCACCCTATATATGAACTAGTTAGAGAAATTTGGCGCTATAAACATTATTTATATAAGATGTATCCACAAAGTTATTCCATAGCACATATGTACTAAGATCATACAGTACTATTTACCTAAAAAAACATGGAGCAAAATGGAACTAATTCAGTGGAACTGAATTATTTGTTAGTATTTTGTCATTTCATATCTTTTTCTTCTGAACAGAACCAACAGTAACTCGATCGTTACTAAAATACTAGTAGCAATTTGTAAAGCTAGAACTGTTATATCGCAGTTTTAAGTAAATGCACTTTAAAATCTTAATAGTTCATAATAGTTGCCAGATACTAAATATGGGCCAGGAACTTTTTTTGTATATGGTTCACTAAATCCCTTACAATGATCCTAAGGGGATATGTACTTTAATAACACCAGCTTTAGAAGACCAATACTGAGGTAGGCCTAGGTTAAATGTTCTTTTAGGTATCATGTAACTAGAAAGAGCAAAGCAGTAGCTTGAACTCAAAGTTAATGCTCTTACCTAGTCTCTCAGAATATCACGCTCATTTTGAAAATAATATAGACAGGGGTCTGACCATGTAACATAAAATTAAGTTTTATGAACAGATTGGTTATTCTCCACTTGCAGGGCGGAATGCAGAGATGAAGACTATAATGACAGACATTCTGGAAATGCTAAACAGCTATGAATGGAAATACCGAGGGAAAATTTCACTTGCAGAGAGTGGCCCCTAAGAATGTTTAAATATTATCAAAGGCACATTATTCCCCACAGGTCAAACATAACTGTTGACTTGCCTATAGTGGTAGATTGCAAGGGAAAAAGTAAACTGAATCCTGATGGACAGATTACAGTAAAATTCTTTTAAAAAAAAAAAAAAACTTTAGGGAAATGTCTTAGTTGATACAAAATAATAAACACTTATAGCTTTAATGATTTCCACTACAAAATGCAATACTTTATTAAATTATCAAGATAAAGTCATAAAGTTTATATATGTCAAGGCCTCATAAAAGTTCTTTATAAGCTCCTGGTGAAGGGAGATGATATAAGAAAACAACTTTCTTAAGCCAGAGTCATGAATAACAATATAAAAATTCTATCAAAAAATAATGGGTGATAAAATGAACTTCTGGAAATTAAACTACAAGACCCCTAACTTTGGAAATAAATTTTATGATTTTCTATTAAATTTTATAAACCTAATTAGCTGTATGAATGGCATCTATCTACACTGCATATAGAGAGGTGCTGTTGAGGGTAAACAGTTAAAATGGACAAAATGAAAGGAAATACTAAAACAGGATTTGGCAGAGTTATTATTAAAATTGTATTCGTTGCCAGAGAAGGGTAACATAGAGGAAAATATTGTTACCTATTAAACTGATATTACAAACACCTGTATTTTATGTGTAAGACACAAGAGAGACACCATACCAAAAAAAAACTATATATATATATATATATATATATATATATACTTTTCTAGTATCAGTGACTCGACTAAAGCAAGTGTCATGCCACATTCTATATAATCATTTCTCATTTTATCCTCAAAACAACATTGTTTTACTACTATTATCATCATTGTTTTACTGAACAGATCATTTAAACTTAGAACATTTACACAGTATGTATAGCAGCAGGGAGCCAGTAAATGACTACAGCTACAATTTACTCTGTTCCTCTCTGGGCTTAATCTATTTGCTGCTCACAATAATTCTCACTTTTACCCTGAAATTCAGATTCAACTGGTCACTTGGCAAACCCACTGGGATTTCTCAAAAACAAAATACATGAGACAAATTCAGCATTTCCCACATAGGCTTGTCGCTATTTTCACCTCAATAATAATACCACTCTTCAACCACTGCCAAATAAAGAAATCTGTGATTCACTTGAGCTTTTTCTTCTACAGTCCAATACTCGGAGTTACAGGGGTAATCCCCACAAAAGGAACTTCCCATACTTATTTTCTATTCTTTTTCTATTTTCCTGCTCCTTCTTTCCAGTCATCTTTGGAACAAATATATCTATAAAAAATTGGAAGGGACTTGGTAAATATTATTTCAAAAGATTATGACATCATAAACTAACAATTCATATAAAAAGTTAATGGCCTATTGTCATACAATTACCTACATACTTTTCTTCTTCCTTTCCCTGCCCTCCTCTTCTTTCCTTTCCTTTCTTTCTCTCAGGAGGGGAGGAACACATGGCTGTGCTCACTCTCGTGGGTTACTCCTGGCTCTAAATCAGCTAGTAAGGCTGAGGGGACCATACAGACCATGCATGGTGCCAAGGATGGAAACCAGATTGATTGTGTTGAGGAAGTATCTTAACCTGTCTACTATCAGACCCAATTACCTATACTTCTTTGTTTTGTTTTGTTTTGGGGGGAGGGGTCACGCCCGGCAATGCTTAGGGGCTACTCCCTGGCTCTGCACTCAGGAATTACTCCTGGCGGTGCTAGGGGGACCATATGGGATGCCGGGGATCGAACCCAGGACCGGCACAGGCCGGCTGCATGCAAGGCAAAAGCCCTACCCGCTGGGCTATTGCTCCGCCCCTACTTCTTGACTGGTGGAAAATTCATGAAGCTCAGTAGCTCTGTTCACTCATAATTTTCTTATTCATAGGACTTGCTAACTTTATTGCCCTCAGGCTTCTTGACAGTCCCCAAATTAGTAATTAGCTCCACCTTTAATCCTCTTTCAACACTTGTAAGTTTTGGGAGCTAAAAACACTATTTGCATCCCTCAGCAGCCTCAGGCCTCAAAACACATCTAAGTTGTGGGGGTTATCTCATATAATTACACCTTATGCAAGGGATGACTGTTACACATTACCCTTCACCAAAGATAGGAAAGACATTTATGCTAGAAAGAATGATGGCCTCAAGTTGCCAAGTCTCCTTGTGGTTTGGAGAGTGAACTACCAAGGTAGATAGATTTACTTTCAGACAGTTGGGTTTGGCCTGGTTAGACAAGATAGAAAAATTTATCCAGACATATTTGTGGGCTTGATCTCTGAATGAATCAGTTAAATCCATGTAAAAATCTTACTCTGATAATCCCAAACTTTACTTTCAAATACACATTCAATTATCTGCAAATATGTGTGGTTAATCACAAAAAAAAAACACATATAAACATGAATATGAGATGTAACCAATCAACCCAGACAAAGAACAATTTCGAGTTGGGTATGCTTGCTCTAAAGACAGGCTGCATTAGTGCAAGATCCTTGCTAGGCCTTCTATTAGATGACTTCCGACAAGTGTTTTAGGCCCATTGACCCCAATTTTACTAATTTGTAAAGCAGGAATTATGAAAATATTAACTTTACCAGAGTTTTGTGAAACTCAAAAATAAATGATCAGAATAAACTGCTGTGTACCAGGAGTTTTGTGAAACTCAAAATAAATAATCAGAATAAATTGATTGGTGTTGTGTATGATATAAACAGTTAAATGTATTAATTACTAAATAAATTAGCGGAATCAGCATGATCTCATGTATTAAATTGTTCTTTTTCATCTGGGATTAGTTACTCATAATTACATGTCAGTTTATTCCATGTTAGTTTAGAATGCAGAAATAATTAATTCAACAATTTAATTATTATCTAAACAATTTAAGAAAAAATATTAAGATTTTCTGTAGAAGTGTGTTCTACCTAAATACATGTGAAATCTTAAATTTGTTGGTTGTGTAAAATGAAATAATATTTATAAATTACAAAATCCTCTCTATGGAAATATACTTTGACCAACAGCAACCTATTACATAGATCTAGTCAAAACAAAATAACAACTTACAAAAATCCACTAAAAATCATGTATTTTTTGAGGGTTGGAAGATAGTAAATAGATTAGGGTACATGCATAGCATGAATTGCAACCTTAGTTAGGTGTATCACTAGCAACTTGGGTTGGTTTTCTAGCACTGCATGGTCCCCTGAACATAGACGGATGCAAGCCTGAAGAGCCCTGGCACACCACTGGTATGATCTAGGCATCCCTGGCACCACAAAGTCTAATCAGTATAGTATCTTTGAGTGATTACACTGAATCACAAGCCTATTTGGGCAAGAAATGCAGGTCCGGCCCCAGACCTCCTGTACATCGCCCAAGAGTTCCCCAAAAATAAAATGCAAAAGCAAGTAAGTTCAATGTTTTATTACTTTTGGTTACTCAATAGAAGCTATTTTATGCTTGAATCTTGTTTATCATTAATTCAGATGTAAGTATTTAATACAGTTCATGATGTCATGTGCAGTAAACTGCATAACATTTAACAAAAACTACTTTTAAAATCTATAGTAGTTAATCTTTTCTTGTTTTTCATAGGGGTGGAACTACTCTGGCCCAGAAGGGGCTCAAAGGTCACCAATGCCACATCTGATAGTGCGAGGAGAGATGACACATGACATAATGGACTGAAATCAGGGTTTCAAACATGCTAAACATCAGCTCTACTACCAAAAGTCATATATCTGCCCCTACAACATTTTAAAGCAATATCAGACACCATTCTAATTCATACAAAAATACAGATTTGTAATGTTTAAAAAATCAACAAAATCTGAATAACCTATGACTATTTTTCTGGTCAGTTTTCAACTGTCTTAACTATCAAAAAATATCCCCAGACTCCCCTTTGTGGTATCTACTCATCTACTTACTGTATCCCTTCACTTTCACATTGGTTAATTTAGCTAGGGATCATTTCTTCCTCTCTTTACAGCAAAGATGAATTTAAGACACATCTTTTCCATTTGACATCATGGTAGGTATGAAATCAATAAATATTCACATTGCTTTTGTGGACAGCGAAAATTTGTAGCAACTTTTGGGGCTGGCTTTCTCTTGACTTTAGAAAGTACTAGCTGAACCATATTGGTTCTGCAGTCTAAATTGCTGAAAATCTTGGCTCCTTAATAAGTCTTTATTTTCAAATCTGTGTTATATCATAAGCATTCAGGAATAAAGTATGACAATAAAATCTTTCCATTCTGTTTCATTATAGTACCTCTTTGTGGACTCCAAGATCGATATAGCCACATATCGGATGAAATGCTCCAGTTCCACACACATAGATGTGAGTTTTATTATAGGGTTGCAGTACTCTGATGAAATTTGCACATTCTGTCTATTGGGCATAACAAATGAAAGTATTAGCATGCAATCAAACTTATATTATGCTACTATTTTTTAATTGAATAACTATGAGATACACAGTTACAAGGCTTTCATCAGTCACAAAGCGTTCCAACACCAATCTCTGCACCAGTGCATTTCCCAACAATGTCCCCATTTTCCCTTTCCCCCCCACCTAGCCTGTCTCTATGGCAAACACTTTCCTTCTCTCATTCTTTTGGCATTATGGTTTACAATACAGATACTGAGAGGTTACAATGGTTTTTCCTATAAGTTTGCTCTCAATATTACCTATTTACAAGTAATAAATAATAAAAAAGCAAAATTGAGAGTACATACAAAATTTTATATGTATCCAAGGTCAAGGAAAATAAAGAAATTAGTTTCACTGAGGGATTTTTTTTTAATCTTCTAAAGTTTAAACTCACAGACATGGGGCAGAGCTGCTACTGGCTTTCCCTGTGCCCAGCCGCTCCACGAGGCTCCCAGGAGGGATGGCAGCTCTGGCCCACCACCCCAGCAGAGCCTTGTGCAATAAGCCAGACAACCCCCTACTCCATGAGGGCTGCCATTTTCCACATCCAGACTTCCCCTAGTCAGAACTCCACCCAGCAGACCAGCCTATCACAGCCTGGCTCGCTGGGCTGCAAGCGACTCGTGCCGGTTTATCAATAAATGCTGGATTTAGAGATAACTACAAGAGTATGCTGACCGCACGGCAGAGCCTGGCAAGCTACCCATGTCGTATTTGATATGCCAAATACCAGTAACAATTTTAGACCTCATTCCCATGACCTGATGGAATGGTTTGAGGCTCTTTATGTTCCTGGAGAAAGCAGATGCCCTTGGGCTCTACTTAGCATGAGACAGGATATGTGGAGATGTTACTGGTGCCCGCTCGAGCCAATAGATGATTTATGGGAAGACAGTGATACAGTGACAGTGAAAGTTTTAAACTAATCAAAATGCTGGACCACACATACACTTCTGTATTAGTGGTGTGGTGGTGAGGTCAAAGAATACACACTGAACAAGTGCTCTTCATAGTGCTTTTTTCTTTTCCTGGTTTTGGGGCAATACCTGGGCTTGCTCAGGGCTTAGTCCTTTGGGCTCAGGGTACCCATATGGGGAGCCAGAGATTGAACATGGGTTGGGAATATGCAAGGAAAATGCCCTATTAGCTGCACTATCACCCAGCCCTGTTCAAGGCATTTAAATCAGTTCCTCCCAAGATGCTTCACTTTAGCATGAGCACTATTTCCAGATAAGGTAAACTGCATCCCTGCAGGTTCATAAGAAACTATACTATTCTCCTTACAACCTGAACGAATATGAATGGACGATATTAATCTAGAATTAGGGTTCAACTAGCAATTAGTCTTCTATCAGAGAAACCTTTCTCTTATTTTTTTTTCATTTCGGTCATACACAGCAATGCTCAGGGGTTATTCCTGGCTCTTCACTCAGAAATCACTCCTGGCCATATTTGGGGACCATTTGGGATGCCGGGATCGAACCTGGGTTGGCTGCATGCAAGGCAAATTCCCTACCTGCTGTACTTTCGCTCTGGCCCCCAGAAAAACCTTTCTATATAGCAAGGAAAACACTTAACTAGAGACGATGAGATATTGTGATGTGATCACTCTGTCCTTGAGGATCCCGTCCCCAGTCCCACGTCACTTCAGGGAGTATACACTCATTTTGCATCACTGGCTTTGTAAAGCACATTGATATAGTCAATGTATATGTAAATAAAATTTATTTTGTTCTGTTTCGTTTTTAATGTTTTCTATTAATTTCTTTTGTTTTACCAGGCAGAGAAGTACACAGAGAGAAAGGGGAATGTTTATCTCCTCTCAAAGAATATAAATGAAGCGTAAAAGAAGGGTCCAAAATTATCTTCCCGAATTACTTGTAGAACAGAATCTACCATGTTCTGATACTGCCACACTATCAATCCCATATAGGACATGTTCAATATGACACCGTCAGCTATACTATGCACAGATTCACCATTTCTGTATATATCCAATTCATATTATTCATGTCTTGCCACTTTATTTCTAAGTATTTTCAGTGTCAAAGAAACTTTAAGAAATGCTTACTTCTAATTCCAAGTTTCCTTTTACACCCCTGAACATGTTTTCTTACACTATCAAATGTTTTAAGAGCTTTTCACCCCTTTTTGCTCATTTTGCATATGCTTAAGACAAAAAAACATGTCTTTACATTTTCATTATCACTTGATCACTTGATCACTTGAATCCCGTTACTCATCGATTTGCTCGAGCGGGCGCCAGTAACATTTCCATTGGACCCTATCACGCGCCAATGTAGCCCAATGGCATCTGGTTGATTTAGGAATATGAAGAGCCTCAAACCGTTCCTTCAGGGTCTTAACAAGGAAGTCTGACCATCTTGTAGGTGGGCGGCCACGTGATCTTTTGACATCCCGTGGGGATCCAGTCGGTAACGGCTCTAGTCCAGCGGTTGTCTCCAAATCGCATTACATGTCCAGCCCATCTGATTTTCGATGCCTTGGCAAACGAGACAGCGTCCCTGATTCTGGAATAGCGACGGAGGTCAGAACTCCGGATTCCTTCTCTCACTTGAGTGAGACGTGATATTCCAAGCATAGCTCTTTCGATGCCTCTCTGGGGAGACCCGAATAGCATTCTCATCCTGCTTTCGTAGGGCCCAGGTCTCTGAGGCGTATGTTAATGCAGGGAGAACGGTGGAGTCGAAGAGATGTGCCCGGAGCCGGAGGTTCTTTGTCCTTTTAGCTATTTCTTCGATGCCTTTGAAGGCATTCCATGCCGCTCTCTTCCTCCTGCGCAGCTCAGGTTTTAGGTCATTCATCATGTTGACTTCTCGACCTAGGTACACATAACTGCTGCATTCAGAGATGTTTGTTCCATTGAGAGAGAATGGGGCTTCTGGAACTAGTTCATTTCTCATGAACATAGTTTTCTTCAGATTCAGCTGTAGACCTACCTTTCCACATTCTCGGTCAAAGTCAGCCAGCATTTGTGCCGCTTGGCTAATGTTTGGTGTTATTAGAACGATGTCATCAGCGAGCGGAGGTGGTGTAGTTGCCGACCATCTATCTTCACTCCCATTCCTTCCCATTCTAATTGTCTCATGATGTTCTCGAGGGTGGCACTGAAGAGTTTTGGTGAGATGGTATCACCCTGTCGAACCCCTCTTTTGACATCAATGATCACTCCGACGCCCTGATGGATCTATCACATCTTCCAGAAAGGCAATGGAGAAGATTATCCAGGACTTCTACTCAAATCTTTTTGATAGCCACATCCACCTGCCCACATACCAAATTCCACAGGATGGATACGTCATTCCCAACGTTCTCCTTCTGAAATAAGACATGCCATCTCATCGGTAAAGAAGGGAACAGCACCAGGCCCAGACAAAGTCAGACCCGAACATCTGAAGAATCTGCCATCGGTGCTCATCAATACACTAGCTCGGCTCTTCACACGCTACCTGTCCGAATGCAAGGTGCCCTCCCAATGGAAAACCAGCAGGACAGTTCTACTGTTCAAGAAGGGAGACATTCATGACATCGGCAACTATCGCCCCATCTGCCTGTTGTCTGTCATCTACAAGCTGTTTACACGAGTCATCCTGAACAGGATTAGCAGAACACTAGATGAAGGTCAACCATGCGAGCAAGCAGGTTTCCCGGAAAGGATTCAGCACAATCGACCATATCCACACAGTAACCAAGCTCATTGAGGTTTGTAGGGAGTACAAGATGCCGCTCTGTCTCACGCTCATTGATTTACAGAAAGCCTTTGATTCTGTGGAGACTGAAGCAGTCATCGAAGCCCTAGTCAAACAGGGGTGTTCAAACCCAATACATCAAGATCCTTCGTGAGCTGTATTATGGATTCACCACCAGGATCTCACCATTCTACAAAGAAGTGATCATTTTCATTATATTAAAAACAATATTTCTTAAAGTCCTCCGGTAGATGACTATTTTGTACAGTGCTGATTTGTATAATTATGTATTATTTTAGATTTATTTTATTTTACTTGAGTATATATTTGCACAATTATTGAAAACAATATCTTAACCATGGGTTCATTATTTCTGATCAGAGGCCCCTGAAAAACACTAAGTTACAGAACATTTTTATACTAAATTGACTCTATCACAGACAGTGGCAAGTGTTTACTAAGAAGCTCGAGACTACTGATTCAGGAAAAGCCCCATTTCTCCACTTTGAAAGATCATCATCTCCTCACAACTCAGGAAGTGACATGACAGTCGTTATTGTTATTTGGAGAAATTTATTAAAAACAAAAAACAATAAAATAGACAATGTCCTAACTAGCAGGGAAGTTCCTAAAATTAAATGTTTTAAATGCATAAATGACTAAATAAATAAAAATGTAATATACACTATAGAATAATATGCTGATCAATTATTAACTCTTTTCCCTATTTTCATACAATTTAAATATCCCAAAGGTTGATGTGATTTTCCAGTGGATAGCTGTGTCTACAAATCTGTACGAGTTATTCAGTTCTAGTAACCTATCACACTATTTCCCTGAATTAGTGAGATGTTTTCCAAGGACTTATTTATGAAATGCTTTCCCTCTTTCCTACTGAATTGATTTAACGTAAACTAAAGTATAGGTGAGTACACAATTATCTGACAAAAAATTGTGCTGGTCAAAATTGCTTGCAATTAAATTGAAAGTAGTTCTCTAAACAGTAGTTCTCTAGGGAGAGGGGGATAAAAAAATGAGTCTTCTGAGGGAAAGTAAACTAGAAACAGATCATAAAAGATAAATTCTTTAAGTTTAGCCTGGGGCAAATATTTTTGCTAAACCAACACACAAATTTTATAGCTATTTTAAATTTAATTTACAGCTTCATTTTTATGTCTCAAGATTCTAGTGTTCTTTGTTGTTGTTTCTACACAAAGTTTCATAGCTTTTTTAAAAAAATACTATGAGAAATAATTAACTTGATCTAATTTACTTCGCTACCTGCCTGGCTATTAATGTAGAGTAATTCTATGAGGCATGAAGAAAGATAACTTTGTGAAGCAGCTTTTATAACTTTCCCTGAAAGTTTACTAATTTGTCAGCTATTGCTCAGTTGGCAGGAGTTGCCAAGCTAACAATTTAATTCAAAAGGAACTATATTCAGTCCATTCAATCTTAGGAAAGTACTGAATTTCTTCTCCTTTCCCTTTTAATCCTATGTACTAACTCTTTGCCTTAATCCCCACTGGTAGAGACAAATTTGATACCAACATTTTAGTTCTATAAGGGCTTCAGTGGAGTTAACTCTACCTTGTATTTGTATATGCATTAATTAACAAAATACAAGCCAGAATACGTGTTAAAAAACAATCAACCTATTTGTCCATGTACTAAGACTTTGAATTTCAATTTCTTTCTAGATACCTGGAAAAATATTATCAAACGGAAATAATTGTACTTCCCCAGACTTACATAGAGTACAATGAAATCCAATACAACTCTATATATACTTTTTGTTAAATAACTGAGAAGCACTAATTTTAATTTGTTTAGGAAAACATGAAGAGATATTTATTTGGAAATATGCTTGAGGTCTTTTTTTTTTTTTTTTTTTTTTTTGCTTTTTGGTCACACCCGGCGATGCTCAGGGTTTACTCCTGGCTCTGCACTCAGGAATTACTCCTGGTGGTGCTCTGGGAACCATATGGGATACCGGGATCGAACCTAAGCCGGCACAGGCTGGCTGTGCAACACTGTATGACCAAAACCCAAATATGAACTTTTTTTAATTGTATATCTTTGTAATTGTAAAAATAAAAAAATTAAAAAAAGAAAAGATCATAATTTTAAATGAAAGATATTTAGGGAATTAGCTCCAACAAGCAATAATAGATTATTCAGTGCATGCTTAGGATAGGCTCAAAGAGAGGTTGAGATAAAATTGAAATAAGTGCTGTCCATTGGTGCAGTGGAGGTGGGTTTGGGGTTGACTAGTAGGAAACCCATTGCATTCTAGAAATTCAAAAAGTGAATACAAGTACAAAAATAGGCCAGAAAGTATGCGCAATAACACAGAAAAAATGTCACAACTTTATCAATACCATTCCATATATGAGCTATAACGTCATACAATTAGTGCCGGCTAGGAGAGGCATGGGGATGAGGGGTGTTTGGGAAATGAGGGTCTTTGATGGTGGTGGGAGCACACTGGTGGTGGGATTGGTATTGAATGATGAATGTTTCTAACAACTGTATTGTGAAAAACTTCTTGCTTTTAAATCATGGTGTTTAAATAAAGTAAAAAAATTAAAAACATATCGAGGGATGTGACTATTTAGTAGGTGAACCTTATATATCAAGTTGGATAACTTTGAAAAAAAATTCATGCATAAAGCCATGACACAAATTAAGGACATAATTTACATGTACACTTAGGTCTTGAGAGTCTGTAAATCAGTATCAGTAACTCTAAGACATGGGCATTTCAAAATACTAAAACAGGAGCTTCCATATAACAAAGAAATTCTGCTTCTTAGTATCTATCCCAAGGTCCCAGATGCTCTACTTAGAGGAAGGGAAAAATAGTTTTGCATTCCTATGTTCACTGCAGCATTATTCACAGAACCTAAAATGTGAAAACGACTAATATCCAAAACCAGAAATCACTGTCACTGTATCACTGTCTTCCCGTTCATCATCGATTTGCTCGAGCGGGCCCCAGTAATATCTCCATATGTCCTGTCTCATGCTAGTAGAGCCCAAGGCATCTGCTTGCTCCAGGAACATAAAGAGCCTCAATCCATTCCGGAATGAGGTCTATAATGTTACTGGTATTTGGCATATATATCAAATACAACACGGGTAGCTTGCCAGGCTCTGCCGTGCAGGTAGCATATTCTTGTAGGCATCTCTAAGTCCA
>JAJIBD010031223.1:0-77175 GCA_021461705.1 Cryptotis parvus | reverse complement strand
ATACCCAGACTACTGCAATAACACTACAATTAACATTAATGTGCATATATAATTTTCAATGAATAATTTTGAGTTTGAGGATGTAGATATTGCTGGGTCATATGGGACCTTAATTTTATTTTTTTGAGAAATTGCTGTGTGTTTTCCGTGAGAAGCTGAATCCAGAGAAAATTCCCACCAGGTGAGGGTTCCTTTCAAACCATGTTCCTGCTAACGCTAAATATTTTCAGTCTTTTAAATGTGTGTCTATCTCATTGGATGTCTTGATTTTTAGAGGACCGCTGACTTATTAAAGTCTACAAAGGGCACAATCCTTTACTTCTTAAATACATAGTACATCACTTATTATAATGTGGGAGCTGGTTCTCTGAAGAAAATGTCACAGGGACATTGTTATCACTGAAAGAGAAAGTTCAACAGAAAATTATAGCTATTTACCTTGCTTTATTTTTCCACAGACTTTTTTCCTGCTTCCAAACTTCTCAAATTATTTTATGAACTTTTTTTCTAGATAAATGCCAGATCAACATGCCTTAGTTTGGGAAAAAAAATCCAAATCAGTGGCCTTCTACATTGATTAAAAAAGTTTAACTGAAGCAATTATTCCTAATTGCAAACTTTCCTTGCTCCTGCAAACAGTGCAAATTGAGAAAATCAATTTGGCTACTTTCATGTATCAAATTTCTTAAACTATAAATACAGATTCTCAGGGAAGTAGAAGCTGTCTCAGTGGTTTAAAGCAATTGCTAGGGTCAAAAAGTCTATTATAGCTGCCTTACTTTGTGATCGAAAGATGGGCCTGGAAGATAATTCAGCAACTTAAAAAGTAGCCTTATGGTGAATGACAAATGTAGCTCTAACATAAATAAGAATATTGGGGGTAGGAATAGGAAAATTATAATTTTATTTTTTTATCTTATTAAATTCTTCAGATAAGAGTTCCATAGTTTTTTCCTTAACATCCTCAGTCTTCAACACATTCCTTTACACTTATTCTGTCCAGTAACTTTCCTTCATATTATTTTAAAACCAACTTCACTTTAACAGAATTCCTTTCCTTCTTCCCACTGATATCTTTCTGTGTAAAGATACATATCTAGACTTCTTATAGTCACACCCTAGAGGTTTTAACTTCCCTTATTTTACAGGTCTCAATACAGGCTGATCTCACAAGAAGTTTTGGAAACAAGTTGTTAATTATTATCTAGCAAGACAAAATACTTTAAAAAGCATTAAAACAGTTCCATAGATATTCAAGAGGCTGAGATGCTCACGATTAAAGTTTTTATGATCACTTGGAAAAAGTTTACTTCATATTAGGAATTATCCAGAAAACATTTTAAATTTCAACTTTAGAATTCCAATTTTTAGGAAAACACAAAGCAAAGTTAAAATACTTAAAAGATTAGTACTAAGTAGCAGTAAAAGATTTCACACTTGTGAATAACTAAGGCTTTTAGGGTCAAGACTAGGTTGATACCTGGTGACAAAGATCACATATATTAAAGCTATCCCAGTGGCTCTGCCCCGTGCTCCCTGGATGTTTGATAGTCTGACATAGAAAAAGACTGTGCCCCTAGGATGAACCCTGAGTCATTCAGAGTCTGGCAAGCTACCCGTGGTGTATTCAATATGCCAATAACAGTATAATGGACCTTATTCCCAACGAATGGAGATGTTAGTGATGCCTGCTCAAGCAAATCTCAATAATAGCATGTACTGGGAAGATTAGCAATAAAGTTTTTTTTTTAAGATGCTGATTGCTGTTATTTATTTCCCACAATTTTTGATTTTTCATGTTCAGAAGTCACTAAATTCAAAGGAGCATTCCTAGCTGCTTGAATGTTAAAGTGGCTCCCTTTTTTTTCTCCTGCCTTGAGGCTGTTCTGGGATTCCACCTGGAAAGCCTGATATCTTCATTTTTTTTTTAATTTTTTAATTTTTATTTATTTATTTATTTATTTATTTATTTATTTATTTTTAAAATATTTTATTATACCACCGTGAGATGTGCCTGGAGCCGGAGGTTTTTTTGTCCTTTTTAGCTATTTCTTCGATGCCTTTGAAGGCATTCCATGCCGCTCTCTTCCTCCTGCACAGCTCAGGTTTTAGGTCGTCATGTGACTTCTCGACCTAGGTACACATAACTGTTACATTCAGAGATGTTTGTTCCATTGAGAGTGAATGGGGCCTCTGGAACTAGTTCATTTTTCATGAACATAGTTTTCTTCAGATTCAGCTGTAGACCTATCTTTCCACATTCTCGGTTGAAGTCAGCCAGCATTTGTGCCACTTGGCTAATGTTTGGTGTTATTAGAACGACGTCATCAGTGAAGCGGAGGTGGTGTTAGTTGCCGACCTTCTATCTTCACTCCCATTCCTTCCCATTCTAATTGTCGCATAATGTTCTCGAGGGTGGCGCTGAAGAGTTTTGGTGAAATGGTATCACCCTGTCGAACCCCTCTTTTGACCTCAATGATCACTTCTTTGTAGAATGGTGAGATCTTGATGGTGAATCCGTAATACAGCTCACGAAGGATCTTGATGTATTGGGTTTGAACACCCTGTTTGGCTAGGGCTTCGATGACTGCTTCAGTCTCCACAGAATCAAAGGCTTTCTGTAAATCAATGAGCGTGAGACAGAGTGGCATCTTGTACTCCCTACAAACCTCCATGAGCTTGGTTACTGTGTGGATATGGTCGATTGTGCTGAATCCTTTCCGGAAGCCAGCTTGCTCACATGGTTTTCCTTCATCTAGTGTTCTGCCAATCCTGTTCAGGATGACTCATGTAAACAGCTTGTAGATGATGGACAACAGGCAGATGGGGCGATAGTTGCCGATGTCGTGAATGTCTCCCTTCTTACCGTTCTCCCTGCATTAACATATGCCTCAGAGACCTGGGCCCTACTAAAGTAGGATGAGAATGCTATTCGGGTCTCCCAGAGAGGAATCGAAAGAGCTATGCTTGGAATATCACGCCTCACTCAAATGAGAGAAGGAATCCAGAGTTCTGACCTCCGTCGCTATTCCAGAATCAGGGACACTGTCTCATTTGCCAAGGCATCGAAAATTAGATGGGCTGGACATGTAATGCGATTTGGAGACAACTGCTGGACTAGAGCCATTACCGACTGGATCCCACGGGATGTCAAAAGATCACGTGGCCGCCCACCTACAAGATGGTCAGACTTCCTTGTACAGACCCTGGAAGGAACGGTTTGAGGCTCTTCATATTCCTGAATCAACCAGATGCCATTGGGCTACATTGGCACGTGATAGGGTCCAATGGAAATGTTACTGGCGCCCGCTCGAGCAAATCGATGAATAACGGGATTCAAGTGTTCAAGTGACTGTGAGATACACAATTACAGAAATGTTCATAAGATGTTCATATTTGGGTTTTGGTCATATAGTGTTCCAGCACCCATCCCTCCACCCGTGCCCATTTCCCACCACCAATGTCCCCGATTCCCTCCCCCCTCCCCTAGCCTTCCTCTATGGCAGGTTCTTTATTTCTTTCTATTTCTCTCTATCTCTTTCTCTTTTCCTTCCCATCCACATTCTGGATTAAAATACATACATCAAAATGATGTCATGTGTATCCTTTTGCCTGTATTTAATGTGCAGTTCTAGGTTGGTATTAGCACTTTTGACAATTATTGGCACACTGTTCCATTCTCTGTCTTACCTAGCCTCTGATTCTCACATTTTGGTGATAACTTCCACCTTTGACAAGATCTCCTGATCCATGGTTCACCTGACCTTGGAAATTGGTATCATAATATGTATATCTATATAGATTTATATATATATATATATATATATGTCATGCAAATAAATGTCGTCATTCTACATTCTATATCTGTCTCTCTCCTTCTGGCTAATTTCACTCAACATGATCCTCTCCATGTCCATCCATTTATAGGCAAATTTCATAACGTCGTTTTCCTAACAGCTGCATAGAATTCCATTGTGTAGATGTACCAAAGCTTCTTTATCCAGTCATGTCGATTCTCGGACAACCTGATATCTTTAAAACTTTTACCAAGGCCCAGTGCTGTGTGGCTTCAGACTATCAGGCTGAGGTCTGAGATAACCCCATTATTAACTCTGCTAAGTAGCCTTTGAAACTTAAGTTACCAAAAGTTTCAAGAGATCAAATAAAACACAGGTAGGATAAATAGTTTTGCAACCAATTTTATAACTTTAGAAACCCATATTTTAAACTAAACCATTACTTCTTGAACCTGCTTTTATGTACCACAATTATTTTAACTCAGAAGATTTTCTAGACCAGATATTCTAATAATCTATTACAGAAATAAAACAAATATGTACCTTAGACATACCAACAAAAGAAAGCATCTTATTAAATAATTTTTTAAATCATTTGAAGTGTGTTTACACTTAACTTTAATAAAAACTTGGAATCTGTGAAAGTTCTGTAGTCATTAGTACGTGTCTGGCATGTGCAAAAATCTGTCTTTACACCACATGGTCTCCTCTGGGCAACAATGGGCCTAACCACCACTGTATTTCCGGGTCCAGCCCCTCTGGCTAGGTATCAGGGGGAAAGACCCAAGTACTCCCCGAACACTGTTTGGGAGAACAAAATTACCACTACCAAGGGCAAACACCCAAACTTGTTATGAAAGGCTTATTGTGTTGTTAATAATGACTAAACATTTTCATGTTTAGAGCAAGTATATGCTGAGCAAATAATAATGTTCAGCTTTATGTCCCTTAGCTCACTTTCTGTCCTTTTTACGCTACTGTCAAGCTGCTATATAGTTATTTCCAGTTCTAACTGCCCCCACCCCTCCAAAATAAAATTACTAATTCAACATATGTCATTTGTCACTTGTCTTTCTGTTGTTCATCGATTTGCTTGAGTGGGTTCCAGTAATGTCTCCGTTCGTTGGGAATTAGGTCCATTATTGTTGCTGTTTTTGACATATCGAATACACCACAGGTAGTTGCCTTAATGAGGCTTTGTAGTTGTGGCCAAGGTGATGTAATTATCCAATACTTTTTATTCCTTTGTTTTGATTCATGCTATTTAATATAAATACTATGACACATCACATTATGAACATAAAACAAACACAAAAGTGACACTTTATTTCTCATAACAACAGAGTAAAGGGAGAAAATAGATGATTATTTTATAACTACTCAAATACTAGACTTGTAAAACTAGAATCCTAAACCTATGTGGTCACTTGATCACTTGACATACTATTACTCCTTGATTTGCTTGAGCAGGCGCCAGTGATGTTTCCATTTGTCCCTGTTATGTGCCAGTGTAGCCCAATGGCATCTTTTTGCTCCAAAATACGAAGAGCTTCAAACCGTTCGTTCAGGGTCTTGATGAAGAAGTCTGACCATCTTGTAGGTGGGCGACCCCTTGATCTTCTGACATCCTGTGGAATCCAGTCGGTAATGACTCTAGTTCAGCGGCCGTCTCCAAGTTGCATTACATGTCCAGTGCATCTAATTTTTTGACACCTTGGCAAACGAGACAGCATCCTTGAGTCTCGTTGATGGAGGTCAGAACTCCGGGTTCCTTCTCTCACTTGAGTGAGGCATGATATTCCAAGTATAGCTCTTTCGATTCCTCTTTTGGGAGACCGGAAGGGAGATGTGAAGCAAAACTTACATGGTACCGGGGAATAAAACCTGGATTGGGCACAAGCTGCCTGGCGCTGTATCCACGTTACAATCTCTCCAGCCCATAAATTCAATTTTTACTGTCAGATATAGTCATATAGAAAACTTTCACATAGTATCGCTGGTTATTTCTAACAAGAGTGAAAAAAGTTAGTAATAAATCCTACCCAATCAGACTATTGGTTATAAGGGAATACTCACAAAGATATTGTTTTATTACAATTATAGCAATACCATAAAGATATATCACCATAAGATTATAGTTAAAGATAAAAGAAAAATTTACACACATTGATTCCCAGCAAAAATTTAGCATATCAAGTCCTATTATTATGCACATACATACAAATGTAAATAAGTATGTATAAGCATTCAAATAGGATAAGCATAGGGAACAATTAGGACAACATTTAACAAAATGTGTTTAAGTATTCTGAAAAAAATAAAATGCTTTGTTGAGAAAGCTCTTAAGACTTATATAAGTAAAGAAATAAACAGTGACCATAAGTCTGAAGACTCACTGTTTTCTAATTTTTCCAGATGAACCTATTATCTAGTATAATCTTTATCAAATCTCTACAGTTATTTTAGAGATTTGCATGCCGATTCTAAAATCTATATTATGAAAAAAGATCTAAAAGAACACAAAGAACTTTTGGAAAGAATAAAGTTGATTGACTAATACTATCTCATTAACGGTAAAGTGGTAAGATCTCTGGATTTCATATCACGCTAATTAGGATGGCTCTTATCAAAAAAGTTAAGACAGTAAATGGTGTTAAAGAGGTAGAGAAAAGGGAACTGTGGTATACTTCTTGTAATAACATAAATTAGGACAAACATTATAAAAAATAGCATAGAGATTGATCAGAAATCAGAAAGATATTTCATATGACCAAAAAAAATCTCACTTCTAATCTACCACAAGTGTGTGGGGGCAAAGGTTAGATAAGATAGAGAAGGGGTCATTTTGGCAATAATAGTTGGAAACGATAATGCTAGACTAGAACTGAATATTGAAAGTAGGTAAAGGGATATATGTGATAATCCCCCAGTGTATGTATTGCTATAATTGTTACTGGTATTTGGCATATCAAATACAACATGGGTAGCTTGCCAGGCTCTGCTGTTCGGGTGGCATACTCTTGTAGTCACCTCTGATCTCCAGCATTTATTGATGAACCAGACAACCCCCACTCCGTGAGAGGCTATGATAGGCTCTTCTGCTGGGTGGAGTTCTGACAAGAGGAAAGTCCGGATATGGAAAATGGCAGCCCTCATATAGACCTCATTCCCGTGACCTGATGGAATGGTTTGAGGCTCTTTACATTCCTGGAGCAAGCAGATGCCCTTGGGCTCTATTAGCATGAGACATGACATATGGAGATGTTACTGGTGCCCCTCGAGCAAATTGATGATGAATTGCTGAATAGGAAAGCAGTGATACAGTGACAGTGATATGTATTGCAAACCACAATGTGCAAAAAAGAGAGAGAGGGAGAGAGAAGTACTTGTCATAGAGGCAGGCTGGGGAGGGAGGGAAACTTGGGACAATGGTGTTGGGAAATGTGCAGGAATGGGAGTTGGAGAACTGTATGACAAAAAACCTAATTATGAACAGACTTGTAATTGTCTATCTCACGGTGGTATTATAAACTTAAAAAGAACCATAATAAAAAAGAAATTCCACTTCTTAGTATATAACAAATTTTTATTATACAAGAAATATTTATTTCAGGAAGATGTTTTTGAGTCCTATGTTCAAAGTAGCACCGATCAGAATAATAAGACTCCATTCTGATGCTGAGGATATAAGAATGGTGTAATAAAATTTGACCTTTCAATGATATTTTGATGTTTTCCGACTAAAATAAAATTAGATGCCATGAACCATAAATCAAATCAAAGAAACCTCCAGCAGCTGAGTATAATGGTGAATTGAATTATAATGTTCTCATCAATATTGGTGGATAGATAAGAAAACCAAGTCACAAAAAATGATTAAATACATGTATAATTAAAAAGTGAATAATAGACCAGTTCTGTAAACACTTTCATTATAGGGCATTTCTTGGTTCTAGAGAAGGTACCTCATTGATAGGACCTATCCTTCAGTCCATTGTGCTGTTTCTCATGTGATTAAGCAGAAGAGCTATGGAGAACAAAATCACCTTCATAATGTGATGCTCAGCTCACAAACCTTGATGTCACCTTTTATTAAATGATTCTATCTACAGATTTAAACTTAGAAAATAAAGACAGAAAGTAAAGTTCACATAATTTCTAAAAGCTCTCCTATACATGGGGAGGCAAGACATTGACGGTTGAGAACACCCATTGATAGATTGCATTGCAAAAGTGTCATTTTCAAGTGAACCAAGGATTTATTCTTTCCAGATTTCCTCTCTGAAAATATGCTAAAGGGACTGATGGTAAAATGCCAGAATGGTGATTTACACATTTTACATCAACAATTAATATTTGGCTTCAGCTCTTTTAGAAAAAATACACTTTGGTATAATGCCTTTGATATTGATGATCTATAAAGTTACATTTAAAAAATCAATGTGGTAAAGTATGTAGGCAACTGTCAAGGAAATGGAGAAGCCATTATCATTAACAGTTGCTTTTGCAACAAATCTAATCTAAATAAATTGCTGCAAAGTGTCTATGGTTATACACAGTTTAGACCACACTCATAAAATTTTATTCTCTTGATATTTAGAAGTGTGGTCATTAGAGAAATTAGTAACATTCAAGATATATAAAACTTGACTGAAAGCGCGTAGAAATACTCTCTGACCTTCAGTCAAAAGAGTATAAAATAGTTTAAGTGTTTTACGTTCTTCCTTGGTCTAGAACTAGCAGAAATATGTTTAAGATTTTGTTGACCGAAGAGGAATGTCAGCTAACCTTCTCTCTAGAATATTGCTTTCCTTATAGATTTATTTGTCCATAAAAGCATCAAATTTCTTCAAAGACCAACTACAGAATAGTTTTCTAAAATTATTTTGAGCTATCTTTTATCAGTTGTGTGATAGTTTCATTTGATACCAACTTTCTTGCAACCTAGTATGAAGGACATGGTAAGAGAGATACACTGATTCTATGTATCTCAATCTCTTGAATATCTCTACAAACTAGTTTATTGGAAGCTGTAAAAATTTATGGAAGAGAAAGTCCAAGCCGAGTAGGTTTCTTTTGAAACTTCTTTGCATGGCCTATAGATAGAATATCTATAAATATAGACCTATAGAGTATACACATATTTCCATCGTGTCTTCAATGGCTGTCTCTATTATTTACAAATTTCCTCATATGAAGGATGACATATTAAGACACACTTTACTGACATCATTTTAACTTAAAAGCTTTTTCAAAAGCCCTACCCTTAAATATACTTATACATGGTGGTAAGATGTTAGGACTTTAACATATGGACATGTAGAAGGGTCAAAATCCATTCAATATCACCACCCTTAATTATGTATAACATATCATATTTATTGTGAACTATCTGTCTCTGTCTCTCTCATTCCTAAATCTCTTTCCATGCCTCCTAAGTTTCTCCGTGTTCTTTCCTGTCTTATCTTTTATTGAGGAGCACCTTGGATAATGTTTTCTCAAGAAAAAGCCAGTAGAAATATATTTTATTTCTCTTCATCTATACCAACCTCCTTAAAGATGGTGACTTCTTGTTCATACCATGAATCTGGCATCCAAATTATAACTATTTCCATCCAGACACCTTAAATATCCTCCACAGACCTTTTGATTTGGAGTTTATGGAGAAAGGTTGCTTTTCCATTGTCTGTATATCTTGCCTTCAGAATAAATACTGACTTTGGGGCTATATCCAGTGGTGTTCTGGGCTTACTTCCAGTTCAATGCTTCAGAATCACTCTTGGTGGGAGTTGGGGACCCTATGTGGTACTGGGAATAAATCCCATAGTGGGCACCATCAGCCTTATCCACATTACAATCTCTCTGGTCCATAAACTCAATTTTTACTGTCAGAGCTCACTTATCCATTCCTTTACTCTGATTAGAAATAAAATATATTTTATTTTATTTCTACTCCTGGCGGGCAATAGCCACGGGTAGGGCGTTGCCTTGCACAAAGCCGGCCTGGGCGGACTGGTTCGATTCCGGCATCCATAGGTCCCTGAGCACTGGGGTATTCCTGGTCGGCAGGGTAACCTGCGCCGGGTGTGACCCAAAAAAAGCAAAAAAAAAAAAAAAAATGACTAGTATTATTGGCGACCGCATACCGTGTGTATTATTGCAAATACAGTAAATTATAGAAGGGTGGGCCTTATGTCGGAGCAAGCGATGCCCTTAGGCTCTACATGAAGGACATATGGGATTTCTGGGCGCAAATCATGGAGTAGTGATAGTTGTGTCCTGATTATTAATCCCTTGATGAGCAGGAAAACAACCAGTGAGAATTTCCTCATCCTAGAAAATGTCACAAATTCAGCAAACATATATACTGATATTACAGATTTGTACCAATGCTAGTGACTATTTGCTCCAGTTTCTTCATCCAGGATTCTTCAGCATTTTTATGCCTAAGGACCAGCACTAGTCTTTATACTGGTTCAAAGACTAACGTTTACAACCACTACATATCACTGGTTTTCAATTTGTCTATACTTATGAACTAGCCCCTGCTCTAGGACAGGTGGTTGAATACCACTAAGGTTTTTGGATTTTTAATGTTTTTATTTTTTTGTCTGTTTGGTTTTGGTTTTGGAACCACTTTTAGCTGAGCTCAGGGTTTTCTTCTGGATCTCTGATCAGGGATGACTTCTGATGAAACTTTGGGCATCACATGCAGTGCCTGGATTTGAATCTGCATTGAGCACAACACAAGGCGAAATCTTACCTTCTGAACTCTCTCTCTCTCTCCCTGGCCATTAAACTCTATTTTGGTGGCACCAGAGTATGTTTATATCTCAGGTAACAACTGAGGAAAGAGACTCCAGAAATGCTTTCCTATAGTTCCTCCAGAATTTTTTGCTGACCTCATTTCTTGAAGAATGACAGGTGTTTGTCTTTTTCACAAATAAAAATTATGTGCAGATTAAGAAAAAAATATTTTTGTCTGCTAGACATGCTTTCTTCTTAGCTCCTTTGTGAAAGTGTGGTAAGAGATAAGGAATTCAGGATATAATGTAAGGCAGCCCTAACATATAATCATAGAATACTGATAAAGTATCACAGAAACCCAGAAAATACAGAGATTTAAAACATGAATGTTTTCTCACCAACCCCAGGCATTCTTTAATTTTAGGAAATCCAATGTTTTGAGCAAATTTCACATTCTTTTGGTAACAAGCAACAGATTTTTTTTTAGAGGCAAACACATGCTAAATGAGAAAAGAAATATTTCCCATTGTGTTCTCTCTTCCTGCTCATTGACAACTCAACTGAGTGAGGAAAGCTGAGAATCCTGGGAGAAAAATAACCAGATGGTGGCAACATAATGCAAGAAGAAATGGGGTGTCAGGATACTCAACTCTATTCCATAGGTCCACCGGTCTGTTTTTATTCCAGTACCACGCTGTTTTAATTACTGCTGCTTTGTAGTACAGTTTGAGGTTGGGAAAGGTGATGCCTCCCATCTTCTTCTTCCCAAGGATTGCTTTAGCTATCCGTGGGAGTTTATTATTCCATACGAATTTCAGAAGTGTTTGGTCAATTTCTTTAAAAGAATGTCATGGGAATCCTTATAGGAACCGCATTGAATCTGTACAAAGCTCTAGGGAGTATTACCATCTTAACAATGTTAATTCTCCCCATCCATGAGCAGGGAATGTGTTTCCATTTCCTCATGTCCTCTTTTATTTCTTGAAGCAGTGTCTTGTAGTTCTCTTTGTATAGGTCCTTTACGCACTTGGTTAAGCTGATTCCTAGGTATTTGATTTTCTGTGGCACAATTGTGAATGGAATCGATTTCTTAATATCCCTTTCTTCTCTTTCATTATTTGTGTATAGGAAAGCCACCGACTTTTGGGTATTGATTTTGTACCCTGCCACTCTACTATAATTCTCTACCCTCAAAGACATGATCAGTTAATCTTTGATAAAGGTACAAAAGAGTCCAAACTGGAGTAAGGGAAAGCCTCTTCAACAAGTGGTGCTGGGAAAACTGGACAGCTACATGTAAAAAAATGAATTTGGACCTGTGTCTAACACCTTGCACAAAAATCAGTTCAAAATGGATTAAAGATCTCAATGTCAGACCTGAATCCATAAAGTACGTTGAAGAAAATATAGGAAAAACCCTCCACGACATCGATGCTAAAGACATCTTCAAAGGTGAAACGCCATTAACAAAGCAACTAGAAGAAAATATAAATATATGGGACTACATGAAACTGAAGAGCTTCTGCACCTCGAAAGAAACAGTGACCAAGATAGAAAGACAGTCGACAGAATGGGAAAGAATATTCACCCAATACCCATCTGATAAGGGGTTAATATCCAGGATATATCAGGCACTGGTACAGCTATATAAGAAAAAACAGCCAACCCCATTAGAAAATGGGGAGAGGAGATGAACAGAAACTTTGACAAGGAAGAAATTTGAATGGCCAAAAGGCATATGAAAAAATGCTCATCATCACTAATCATCAGAGAGATGCAAATCAAAACAACAATGAGATATCACCTCACACCACAGAGAATGGCCCATATCCAAAAGGGTAAAAGCAACAAGTGCTGGCGTGGATGTGGGGAAAAGGGGACTCTCATACACTGTTGGTGGGAATGTTGACTTGTACAACCTTTCTGGCAAACAATATGCACATTCCTCCAAAGACTAGAAATTTTTTTTTTTGAGCTCCCCTTTGACCCAGCCATACCGCTCCTGGGAATATACCCTGAAAAGCCAAAAAACACACAGCAGAAACACAATCCACACTTTTATTTTCATAGCAGCACTATTCACAATAGCCAGAACCTGGAACCAACCAGTATGCCCGAGAACTGATGACTGGATAAAGAAACTGTGGTACATCTACACAATGGAATACTATGCAGCTGTCAGAAAAAATGAAGTTATGAAATTTTCCTATAAATGGATGGATATGGAAAGAATCATGTTGAGTGAAATTAGTCAGAAGGAAAGAGAGAGACATAGAATGACTGCATTTATTTGCATGACATAAATATACTAGGTGATCTTACCGAAAGTGGAAATTACCACAAGCATGTGGGAGTCAGAGGTTAGTTTAGATAGAGAAGGGAACATGTGTGAATAAATGTCTAAAGTTCTGATACTAACATAGAACTGAGCATTAAATACAGACAAAAAAATGCAAATAATGGCTTCTAAGTGTGCGTAGTGCAACCCACAATGTGTGGGAGAAGGAGGAGAGAGAGAGGGAGAAGAGAGGAGATAAAGAACCTGCCATTTAGGCAGGATGTGGGAGGGGAGGGAATTGGGGGACATGGGTGGTGGCTGAGGGGCACTGGTGGAGGGCGGGTGCTGGAACACTGTGTGACCGAAACCCCCAAGCGTGAACAACTTTGTAATGGTATATCTCACGGTGGTATAATAAAATGTTAAAAAAAAAAAAGAAAAGAGATAAAGAACCTGCCATTTAGGCAGGCTATGGGAGGGGGGGGGAATGGAGGACATTGGTAGTGGGTAATGGGCACTGGTGGAGGGCGGGTGCTGGAACACTAGGTGACAGAAACCTCCAAACATGAACAACGTTGTAATTGTATAGCTCACGGTGGTATAATAAAATGTTTAATTAAAAAAATAATAAAATAAAATAAAATACATTTCAACAGAAAAAAAAGAAGAAATGGGGAACTGGAGTTCTAAAACTGCCCCTGATAACAATAATTTATAATTTGGAAAAGTTAATTAACATCACCTTGTCTCTTTGTCTACATCTGGGGAAAGATAGGTAAAAGAAATAAAGGCAAAGTGATGTCTTTGTGGAGGGGTGTTGTCCAAAATAGAGATAATACTTGGGTAGTAAAAGACATTTCAAACTTATCCCCAATTGCTGTTTTTAGCATAATCTATATCTATGCATTGAAAAGTGTATTATATAGTACATTGAAATAATAAATTTCACCACCTATTACTTATAAATTAGTATAAGGAACCAAAAAGTGGCAAGTTAATTTCTTTGTGCGATCTTCACTTCACATAATAATGAAAAATGTTGTAAAAATGATTGTAAAAATAAGGCGAGTTCTGATTTCAACATTATCACTTCTCAAAGAGTATACGTAGGTGACCTGTTTCTTATACTCTTTAAGTTTCTTATACTCAAAGAGTATAAATTTCAAAGACTTTTATCCAAAGAGTATAAGTAGATGACCTGTTACCAAAAATTTGGCAGTCTACCAAATTTTTAATAATTATGCTCATTTGATCCATTAATTATTTGTGAGTCTCAGTAACACATTTTAAATAAAATTATTTTTAAAGGACAATTAGCACTGTATATCATCAATATTAATAAAATATTTTGAGAATTCTACATTCATAATACCATATGTATATATCAGTATATATACATGTATTTAAACAGGCACATATGGCATTTATGTCATTTTTGCATATGTGCATATAATAATATTAATTCTGATACAGGATGATAGCACATCACATAGGTGGGGTGCTTGTCTTCACACAGATGACTCTGGTTTGATCCCTGCATGGTGTATAATCCCCAAAACATCATCATGAGTGATCTCTGAGCACGGAGCCAGGAGTAAACCCTGAGCACTGCTAGGTATGGTTCCATATGCTCTCCTTTTCCCTCTGTCATAAAGAATATTGGGTCATGTTACAAAACTATATTTACCCTAAATCAAAATTTTAAATATGATAAAAGCCAGAGCTCTAGGCCAACTCAAGTCCTTATCATGATCCTAACCTATCAGGACAAGAAGAGCACTGGTATTGTATAATTTCATAGAGCTCATTAGGAATAAAGCATTTTTGTAGAGCACAACTGACTCTCGACAATACATAGATAGAAGACATAAATACCCTCTTAACAGATATCATTTCTTGCTCTCCTCAAATTGACCATTAAGTTTTTTACTCATCTGAAACCTTGCCAATAATGTAAGCAGATGATACAAAATTTGTACATTATTTTTACTAAGTTATATATTACTTCAATAAAGTATGCCAAAGAAAATATTAATACATTTACACTAATCTATTGTACTTACTGATGCTCTGAGTTTATGAAATTTGTTTATAAAATGAGTAACTTCTAGACAATGAAATAATTTACTGCCTATTCTATATCAAATGGTTAAACTTTTTCTTCCAATTCCATTAGTTTCTCTGTTTGGAGGGAGCAGTTTTAGCATCAGTAATAACAGAGATTCTATAAGAAAAAATGTGAAGAAGATTATAAAATTTATTGTCAAATCCATAATATAATAATTTAGTGCTAAAACAGAATGAATAAATTAACAAATGAAACTGAGTTGAGTAGGAAATGTCTCAAAAAAGGTCATAGTGGACTAATAATTGTAATGATTCACCAGAGATCATAAAACAATGTCTTACTAATTAAAAAGTACTCTAAAAACAGAAAGTAGGCTATATTGAATAGAAAAAATTGGAGGCAGCCATTCAAATTTGTAACTGGTATGTGTTAGAGCAGCTGGAATCTGAAATTACCTGTCTAATTAATTTGCAGTAAGAACTTAATAAACATCACAGAATTGAAGACTTTTCATATTCTAGTCCTGCCCAATTTGTTCGCATGTTATGTTAAAGTAATTTTCAAAATTGTTTCTATTTTTACACATAATCAGTTCAGGTAATTTGTCTAAATTCACTAGTCAGATCATACTAAAACCAAAATTCAGAAATATTAGACTTACCTCCCCACCCTCCACCCCCCCATCACAGATTTAATAGGAAAACCCAGTTCCAAACTTTCCAAACTCACATTTTTCCCTATATATGGTTTTGTACCGAATGCTGACTGGTGTTTTCCAAAATTGCAGTATGTTAAGATTAGCTGGAATTTTAGTAAATTCAGCTACTCCAGGATCAACATTAACCACCCTATTGATTTTGTGGTTAATATTATGATGATATTGGTGTCATTCATTGAGAATTGCTTCCCCACATGACATATTGCCTATTTTATTAAAAATAAAAGTGTCTTAGAAGGAGCTGAAAGGGTTTTTGTGTCTAAGGCATGTATTTTTTAAGAACATGAACAGTAATGTTATGCTTCTAGCAATGACACTGATCTAAAGGCACCAGTAAGACCATTATAAACAAACATTTATTCACCATTAATTGGATTATAAAATAGTCTATGGAAAATTCTCTATGGAAAATAGTGTGCTGATGTCTCAAAAAAGAAACAATACAACTACCACATGAAACAGAAATTTCACTCATTGAAATCTATACAAATGACAAAAAACACATTGAATTTGAAAATTTTAAATACATTTGAGTTCACTGTAGTGTTATTTAAAATAACCAAGATTTGGAAACAACTCAAGTGCCCAAGAAAAGATCTTGATAAACACAAGTGCATGTGCACACGCATGTAGTGCGCACACATACACACCCAGAGGAATATGCGTATCACTTGTCTTCTCATTGTTCATCAATTGCTCGAGGCTCGAGTGGGCACCAGTAATGTCTTCATTTGTCCCTGTCACGTGCTAGTGTAGCCCAATGGCATATGCTTGCTCCAGGAACATGAAGAGCCTCAAACAGTTCATTCAGGTCATGGGAATGAGGTTTATTGCTGATATTGTTTTGGGCATATCAAATACGAAATGGGTAGCTTTCAGGCTCTGCCATGTAGACAGGATGCTCTTAGTAGCGGGTAGGCTCTCAGTTCTTGCATTTACTGATGACTCCTGTGGCCACTTTTCAATGGGGAGAGCTGTGCATCTGCCCGTGCATCTCTGTCTCTGGTTCACGTCTGACAGCTCAGGCGCAGTTCATAGGAGGGTCCACCAGGCCTCCCAGATGGAACAGAAGGTAGTCAAAAGGGACCCCAGCTCTATCTCCATGGAAGCCCAGTGACTTTAGCTGCCGAGAACCGCATACCTGGCTTGAAATTGGCTTTTCTATAGGGTGTGGCTCCTGACAGTTGAGATTAAGATCAACTTCTCTCTTGGGTGGAGCTGTGAAGTCCAAATGTTGAAAATGGCTTCCATCATGGAGCAGGTGTTCCTCTGGCTTTTCTGAGGCTCTATTGGGGTGGTAGGCCAGGGCCAGAATTTACCCTCCCTCCTGGGCACCTCATGATCAGCCAAGCACAGAGACAGCAAGTAGCAACACTGCCCCCATGTATCTGTGTCTCTGGTTCATGGCCAACAGTACAGGAGTAGTTGTGGCGGAGTCCACAAACAGGAATAATACTCACCTATAAAAGATTTAAAAAAGATGAACTCTTGACTTTCACTACAATGTAGATGGAACTGGAGAGGGTCATGTTAACTGAGTTACATCAGAAGAAGAAAGATGAAAGATAAATACTACGAATTCATTTATATTTGCCATATTGAAAAATAAAGAAAGGAGTTAGGAATGTCAGTGGGTTGTTGGGGGATGGGCAGGCTCAACTCAAAATTGATTTTACAGAGACATGAGAAAAGGGTCCTATGGGACCTAGAAAGGACCCTGGCACTTTTGATTAGGTGTTACATAGAGTTGTGCCCCTAAAACATATAAACACATACACTCTAATAACCAATGTTACCACAATGAAAAATTAAAAATATTAGGAGTCACATCTATACTGGAGTAATTAACAAGATGGAAAATATCTATAAGATGCAAATATATTTTCACACTAATTTTTTTTTTGCTTTTTTGGGTCACATCCGGCAATGCTCAGGGGTTTCTCCTGGCTCTGCACTCAGGAATTACTCCCAGCGGTCCTCGGGAGACCATATGGGATGCTGGGGATCGAACCCGGGCCGGCATGGGCTGGTTGCGTGCAAGACAAACGCCCTACCTGCTGGGCTATCCCTCCGGCCCCAATTTTCACAATAATTTTAAACATAGGCTTTCAGTATAAAAATGCAGCACTAGAGGAAAGAAAAATATATATATTATTATACTAAAGTTGCCTAAACTGAGTAATAAAGGATTTGGGGGGCCAAAGCTATAAAATTGGTATTTTCATATACAATTGAAATATGTGTAACTATAACAGAAATGCTTTAATAAAGTGTATTGGTTGATAACATACTGTTTTAAATTACAAACAACTTTCTTCAGGAAGGTTTTTTATTTCTCTGAGGAGTATTTATGAAATTGTTGACTCTGAGATTCTAGTATTTATGGTATATATAATTAACAATATGGTGAAATAAATAAATAAATAATAACAAAAATAACTATTTTTAACATCTTGGCAGTTGAGAAAGATATTATTTCGTAAGTGATAATACCACATTACAAGTGAGCAGATTCAATTTGGGAACATGGGTACATGTTCTCTTTTCTAATTGATGTATTGACTTTTTCCCCTCATATAATTTTAAACCCATAGATTTTGTTTTTCAAAAGTGCCATGTGACTTTTAAAAATACAATTAAAATATGGTAAGAATAAATAGTTTATAAATAGGAAATAGTGCTAATCTTCAGGTTAGGTCTTTTCTGTGATGATTTATGTTTGAGGAAGAGTAAAATGGAATGATGTCCTGATTGATTCTTATTCTCTATTTCTTATTCTCAAACACAGTAGGATGTATGGGTCATCGGCCTGCACAGAAGAGGCATAAAATGGACAAAAGTAGCTATGAGCTTGATTGTCTTTTAGAAAAGAATTTCACAAATGCTTTCAAACTAGGTAGCAAAACAAAATCATTGGGAGTCAAAATTTAATAAAGTCCCCATCTCCAAGATCATAGTCTATAAATGAGGTATTAATTTACTGTAAATTTGAAAAAACAGGTACTTGATTAAAATTCTGTTTATAAAAGAGAAAGAAAGGGACTAGTGTAATAGTCTAAGGATTAAGGAGCTTAACTTGCAGCTGAACCTTGGTCATCCAAACCACTTATCATCACTTAACTTGCAGCTGATTCCTTGGTTATTTCCAACATTCCTGAGTACTGCAAGAGTGATTCCTTAGCACAAGCCAAGAATAAGCCCTGCGGACAGTTGGGTGTGTCCAAAATACAACCACCCCCAAGACAAAACAAAAGAAAGTTGTAAGGAGAAATTAAAATCAAGGATTTTCTTTCTAGAAAAATTTGGTGAACTTGGCAAACAGATGACTTAACTTATTAAGCTGAAATCTAATGTTGAAAATACATAAGACATAGGCTAAGAGTTGTCTTGATGTCTTTGAACAGGGAAAGAGAAGGAAACTAGAGTTAGCAGACATTGAATATTAAAACAATAAAATGAATAATCATAGAAGCAGATGGTTTTAATCAAGAACATTCCCATCTAAAAAATTGTATATTTTATTCTAAAATGAAAGTGAATATAAATAAAAGGATGCAGAATATTTGAGGAGAGTGAACAATGTTTAAGTAGCCTCTGAAACATTTAATGCTAAGATATATTTGGGAAATATAAATTATTGTTATGAATTAATTCTTTGTGCTGAAAGGAAATAAATAAATATATATGGTAACCTTTCCCACCTGTATTGCAACCACAATGTCTAAAAGGCTGGAGAGAGACCATGGGGGTGTGGGGAGAAGGAGAGAAAAACAAATGTTTCTGCCTTGGAGGCAGGCTGATGGTGGGGAGGGGTGGTAGGAGAAACTACAGACATTATAGTGGGAAATGTACACTGGTGAAGTGTTGGGTTTTGGAATATTGTATGGCTGAAACCAAATCATAAACTATCTCACTGTAATCCAATTAAAAAATTGGCTCATTTAGAGTTGTAATTCCTGATTTTTTTAAAGTATCATATAGCATAATTCAGTGCTTAACAATTCCAAAATAGTCACCAACAAATAGAAAAGAAGAATGATGATTTTCATATAAACATATATTAAGTGAATGGTCATGAATTATTAGTTAAATAAAGACTAATGACTGGGAGAATGGATAGGAAAAGAAGAGAGGGTCTACTGACTAGGTTCACTAGTAACTAGTTTTACTATGATTTATATATAAACTCCATATGCATATCTATTTATTTAACACTGCTAAAACAATCTAAATGGATGCATAATAATTACAGTTGAATGTTGTATTTAAGATTTAAATTTAAATATTGAGACAATATAGTTATGAATAACCATATATTGGAGCAATGATCAATGTTAAGCAGTTTAACAATAACTCACATCCTTCGGACCAACTTGTGATCAATGTTTCAGATGTAATTTTATTATGTAAAGAAACATGAAGAAACAGAATCGTGTAGGAGTTTGAAAGCAGTAATGAAGTTTCAGTGAATATGAGGCATAATGGAGTCACTGATGGTGGTTAGTACAAATTGGAAGAAAAAAGTAATTAGAATAAAGTTCAAAGGGCATTTTAGAAAATAGTAAATGCTACTGTTAAATTTAATTGCAATGAGATGGAATGATGAAATTACAGAAGGCATATGGGTAAAGGAGAGCTGAGACGAGTTAGGAAAGACAACAAAGAGAGCTGTACATGGGCATTATGCAAGATGAGAGTATAAGATAGACAATGAAGCCCTCATGCACTCAGTCACCTAGACTAGAGATGCTGAAATACTGGGTTTTCAAGGTGAGTATTGCCCAGATCCTTATTTGGAAAAACTGTGTTCTTGAAAGAAAAATGTTTATAATTTTAAGCTATTATTTATTGCCTTGACCACCAATCCTCTATCAGCTTCTGTGTTCATGTTTGTAACAAGAGCTGCACATCTCAATATTCTATTTCTTCTTTAAGTTCTGTGGAATACTGATTCTAAGAAAAAATGAGGTTCTGTTAATGAGATGCATTTCAGGAAGTTGGAACGCACAAGGGAGCCATAGCTGTAAGACTGCAAATGTGACAAGGGACTGATAATTCCCAGAGACATCAATGTTTGCACTGGGCTGCGCTGTACCTTCTACTGCCCAGTCACACTCTGCTGTCAGTGCTAAGGCAATTGCGTCCACTGTTTGCTGGATCTAAGCATGTAGTAATATCCCTTAATTTATGCTCCTCCAGGGCTTCCAATGATTTTGAAAGTATCCAATTACATGTATTAAATCCAATATGCTTAAAAAAGCTAAGGTAATGTATGTATCCCATAACCATAACTAACATAGCATGTGAATAGAAGCGACTCCAACACAGCATTGGCAAAAAGTGCCAGCACTAAATTGCCACTGGCTCCTTGCCACAGACCCATGGCAGCGTTAAAACAACAGCATCCATTTTGCTGGATCTAAACACTCAGTAATATGCCTTAATTTATATTTCTCTGGGGGCTCCAATGATTTTGTAAGATTCCAAAGACCTGAAGTAAAAACAATGTGTTTGAAAAAGCCAAAGTAATTTATGCATCCTATAACCATAGCTAATATAAAACATGAATGAAGTTATTCATACTACACACAAGTAAAAAGTGACCTCCTTACCTATCAAAGAATGTCAGTAACTTTTAAGACTATTGAGCAGTTATAAACAGTAGCAACAGATTCCAGAAAGATGGTGGAGAAGTAAAGATGCCAAACTTTCCCCCATACCATTAGCACAATTCTTTTTATGGAGTCATATCCCCTACAAATGGGCCCAGAAATCTGGTGAAATGCTGATCTTCAGGGATGGATATCATCTGGACAGCACCAAGGGCGAAGAAACTAACCCAATTTTACTGATGGTTTACTGAGTACCAATGACAAAGATGAGGGGATCTTACTTTCATAATTCAAAGCTCATGGCTAAATTTTCAACACTGTTTTCTGGGAACTGCATCACGAAGAGGAATACACACAGACATTTTCCCCCAAAAATGGAGTTTTCTTCTTGGAAAAAGCAGTCATAAACCTGCATTCAAGATCTCTGTATTCAGCGTGATAGTACAAGGGGAGGGCATTTGCTTTTCATGCAGCCGACCCAAGTTCCAACTTTGACATCCCATGACCATATGAGATGCCAGGGATCGAACCCTGGTCAGCCACGTGCAAAACAAATGCTCTACCCTCTGGACTATCTCTCCAGCCCCTTACACATGGTTCTTTTTTATTTACTACCCAGCAGACCAGCCTATCACAGCCTGGCTCGCGCGGGCAGTTCATCAATAAATGCTGGACTTAGAGATGACTACAAGAGTATGCTACCTGCACGGCAGAGCCTGGCAAGCTACCTGTGTTGTATTTGATATGCCAAATACCAGTAACAATTATAGACCTCATTCTGGAATGGATTGAGGCTCTTTATGTTCCTGGAGCAAGCAGATGCCCTTGGGCTCTACTAGCATGAGACAGGACATATGGAGATGTTACTGGGGCCCGCTCAAGCAAATCAATGATGAATGGGAAGACAGTGATGGTTCCCCCAACACCGCCAAGAAGAATTCCTTAGTGCAGAGCCAGAAGTCACTCCCTGAGCACCCTGGGCATCACCCAAACAAAGCAAAACACGAAAAATGAAAGAAGAAAGAAAAGAAAGAAAGAAAAAGGAAGGAAGGAAGGAAGGAAGGAAGGAAGGAAGGAAGGAAGGAAGGAAGGAAGGAAGGAAGGAAGGAAGGAAGGAAGGAAGGAAGGAAGGAAGGAAGGAAGGAAGGAAGGAGGAAGGAGGAAGGAAGGAAGGAAGGAAGGAAGGAGGAAGGAAGGAAGGAAGGAAGGAAGGAAAGAAGGAAGGAAGGAAGGAAGGAAGGAAGGAAAGGAAGGAAGGAAGGAAGGAAGGAAGGAAGGAAGGAAAGAAGGAAAGGAAGGAAGGAAGAAGGAAGGAAGGAAGGAAGGAAGGAGGAAGGAAGGAAGGAAGGAAGGAAGGAAGGAAGGAAGGAAGGAAGGAAGGAGGAAGGAAGGAAGGAAGGAAGGAGGAAGGAAGGAAGGAAGGAAGGAAAGGAAGGAAGGAGGGAAGGAAGGAAGGAAGGAAGGAAGGAAGGGAAGGAAGGAAGGAAGGAAGGAAGGAAGGAAGGAAGGAAGGAAGGAAGGAAGGAAGGAACATGCACATTGACACTGTAAATGCTCTTTAGCATTTCTATCTTTCTTTATACGCTGGCACGTGATAGGGTCAAACGGAAATGTTTCTGGCGCCCGCTCAAGCAATTCGACGAATAATGGGATGTCAGTGGTCAAGTGATCAAGAATAATAATGATAAATAAAAAAAGTCAAGAAAATTTCAGGCGGGGCCGGAGCGATGGACGGTAGGGCGTTTGCCTTGCATGCGGCCGGTCTGTGCCGGCCCAGGTTCGATCTCCGACATCCCACATGTTCCCCCAAGCACCGCCAGGAGTAATTCCTGAGTGCAGAGCCAGGAGAAACCCCTGAGCATTTCCGGGTGTAACCCAAAAATAGAGCAAAAAAAAAAAAAAATTCCAAGCATCTAGGGAAATAGGAAGACTAGGAATTATATACTGGAAGCCAAAATATTTGAAGCAATAACCACACTATTGAATGAATGACATGTTCTGGTCATAGTGCTGGAAGAAAAGGATCCATCCAACCAGATTCACATTTAGAATTAAAGAGAGAAAGCTTTTTGAGATAAAGAAAAATTAAAGTAATTCATCACAAAATCTGCCCGTATGCTTTTCAAACCACCATTCAACTAGAGTTGAGTATTTTTCAAATCAAAATACTCAACTCTACCTTGCAATAACTTCAAGCTTTTCTGAATAAACTTTGAGTAGCCAGAAATAACTTTAACCCCATCCTAACCCTTGGAATTACGTTATATGATCCCCGTCATTTTCTTATGTTAGAGCAGAAATATGAACTATTGCCACTTACATTGAATATGTACAAAATGTCCTGATGAAGGTTTCTTCTTAATTAAAACATTAGTTCTTTATTTTCCCATGGTACGAGGAATTAAAACTCGGTGCTTTCATGCAAGTACTGTGCTTTATTTACCACTGAGTCACATACCCACACAGGGAAAAAAGGGAATCTGTGAGCCTCAAAATAAATGTGCACATATAATAATAAAATATTAAAATATAAAGAGCAAAGTATTATGATATTTTTAGAAACCCAGTTTCTAGATATAAAAACATCTTGAATAGAATAGGTTTCTCTTTGGTATGGTTTTTATTTTTTAAAAACTCAAGAATCACTTTCAGATAACGCATGCAGTTACTAAAAACAAAATGAAATTGAAATACATTTTATAAAATGATAATCCTTCTGGGCCTTATTTCTTTGAGTAAGTAACTGCACTGATATAATTATAAAGTCTTATAAAAATGTTATTTAGTGCCTTCAATATTCAAGTGTACAAATAAATGAGAACCTCCTACTTACTAATACAAATTTATCATTTGTGGGCCCTGACAGTGCTTATTTTGGAAAGCGATATATATTCCACCCACTGTGCTTTTTTAAAATGGGGTAAACTAAACAGAATTTAGCAATCTTTTATTAGCATGGAAAAGTTTAAAGTAAAATAGAAAACCTGAGAAATACACATTAACAACGTCATTTGATTAAGAAGATTTCAGAGGTTTATTTCTGAATTAAACTTAAAAGAGGCATCTAAACTATTTTTATTACGATTGACTCTATGTGAAAAATATGTAAAAGCTCTCTGACTATTACAACTTAGGAACCTAAGAAACACTTCAACCACTAAATAAACATTTTATTATTTCTACCCTATACCAGAGACACTCACAAATTCTTTTTCTAAAGGAGGGAACTTGGGGTCACTTTTTACAACTTTTACAATTTAGAGCATGAAATATATACATCTTCATGTATCACCATATTTTTTTAACAAAAATGACTTTAAAATTGCTACATAAGTTCCAGTAAAAGTATTCAGAATAAATATGTCTTAGAAATCTTTTCTCTTCTAGTTGTTTGTAGGTTATGTTATTATGTCATTTTACTATGACTATCCAAGTGATGTATCATAGCTGGGTGGTGTATATAGCAAAAATTCAATGTCTCACAACTCGGGCTAGAAATTAAAAATCAATGTGCTAGAAAGATCTTCTGAGAACCAGGATCAAGGGTCTGTTTCAGACCCCTCCACTGGCTTATGTGTGGTTGCTCCTCAGGTTCATATAATGTTCTTTCTGTAGGAATGCATGTACCCAATATCCCCTTTCATAACACCTATCGGTTTAGAAAGTGCCACAAAGAGCCTAAGGCTGCAAATGTTGTCTGTTCTTTGTGTTTTTAGACCCTTGGTATATATTCTAAGTGGAATTACTAGATCAAATGGGAGCTTAGTTTCTAGTTTTTTTAGAGGGATGACTATGTTCTTTTCCAGAAAGGCTGGATCCATCTACATTGCCACCCACTGTGAATGATGGTCCCTTTTCCCCTGCATCCACACCAACACTGACTAGTGTTTTTGTAGACGAGTGCCTGTCTCTGTGGTGTGAAGTGACATCTCACTGCTGTTGTGATTTGCATGTCCCTGATGATTAGTGATGTAAGATTTTATAATATGCCATTTAACATTTATTAGTTTTCTTTGAGGAAGACTCTTCACATATTCTCCCCACTTTTTGATGGCATCAGTTTAAATATTTTGTTCCATAGTTCTGTGTGTTTTATGTATCTTGGATGTTATATTAACCCTTCTTCAGGTGACTAATGGTTAAATAATTTCTCCCAGTTTATGGGGCCACACATACACTTAAATAAATAAATGTTCTTGAACAAATATTTGGATAATACAAGTTGTTTTTTAATTGAGATACAACTGAAGGAACATGTATTCTTATAAATAGATTTTAACATCTTTATAAATTACATTTAAATTTGACTAAGGAATATTATAAAGCTTTCATACTTTACTGGAAATGTAATGAGTTGGTGAACAGCCTAGATGACAATTCCAAATGCAGGCATCTGAATATGAAGTGAAGATTCTTGAGTACCTCCGCATGGACCCACTGTAGTTCAATCAAGAGTATTCAGATTCTGCAGCCTTCCAGCAAACACCTGCTCTTTGCCCCAGCTGCATCTGTTGGACAAGCCGCTTCTTATTTGCTGATACTGAAATGGGTTTCAGGTTAATAGAGGGACACAATTACTCAAATTTTTTCCTTTTATCTTAAAAAAAGTGAACCAAAAGTTACAAATGACTAAACAACCCACAGAGCAATCTCTGAATTCTGCTGATTTATTTTTACTGTTAAACTAAAACATATTTCTTCTATCCCTTAGCAAGGTGCTTACTTACTGTTTTCTAGTTCTTTGCACTTAGACTTCAAAACACATAAAAGAGTTATGTGTGTTCATTGAGAAAGTGGAAAGAAGCTTGATATAAGATTCTTGATCACTTGATCACTTGACGTTATAGACACTCACAGACATAGGGCAGAGCTACTACTGGCTCTCCCTGTGCCAAGCCGCTCATGAGGTGCCCGGGAGGGAAGGCGGTTCTAGCCCTGGCCTGCTACCCCAGCAGAGCCTCACAACAAGCCAGACGACCCCCCTTACTCCATGAGGGCCTCCATTTTCACATCTGAACTTCCCCCTCGTCAGAACTCCACCCAGCAGACCAGCCTATCACAGCCCGGCTCATCGAGTTCCACCATGCAGCAATCTTTTTTAAATCTGGCCCAGGTATGCTGATCCAGAGACTCACAGACATGGTGCAGAGCTGCTACTGGCTCTCCCTGTGCCCAGCCACTCACTAGGCACCCGGGAGGGAAGGCGGGTTCTAGCCTGGCCTGCCACCCCAGTAGAGCCTCGCAAGAAGCCAGGCGAGCCCCCACTCCATGAGGGCCTCCATTTTCCATATCTGGACTTTCCCCTCGTCAGAACTCCACCCAGCAGACCAGCCTATCACAGTCTGGCTTGCGTGGTTGCTTATGGCCTCTCAGTTCATCAATAAATGCTGGATTTAGAGATGACTACAAGAGTATGCTACCCGCAGAACCTAGCAAGCTACCCGTGTCGTATTTGATATGCCAAATACCTGTAACTATTATAGACCTCATTCCCATGACCTGGTGGAATAGTTTGAGGCTCTTTATGTTCCTGGAGCAAGCAGTTGCCTTTGGGCTCTACTTGCATGAGACAGGACATACGGAGATGTTACTGGTGCCTGCTCGAGCACATCAATGATGAGCGGGAAGACAGTGAATACAGACAGTGATTGATCACTTGACATCCCATTATTCGTCAATTTGCTCTAGCAGGCGCCAGTAATATTTCCATTTGACCCTATCACATGCCAGTGTAGCCCAATGGCATCTGATTGCTTCAGGAATACAAAGAGTCTCAAACCGTTCATTCAGGGTCTTGGCGAAGAAATCTGACCATCTTGTAGGTGGCCGGCCATGTGATCTTTTGACATTCCATGGGATCCAGTCAGTAACAGCTCTAGCCCAGCTATTGTCTCCATATTGTATTACATGTCCAGCCCATCTGATTTTCGATGACTGGCAAACAAGACAGCGTCCCTGACTTTGGAACAGCAACAGAGGTCGGAGCTCGGATTCCTTCTTTCACTTGAGTGAGGCGTGATATCCCAAGCATAGCTCTTTCGATTCCTCTTTGGGAGACCTGAATAGCATTCTCATCCTGCTTTTGTTGGGCCCAGGTCTCTGAGGGGTATGCTAATGCAGGGAGGTGGAGTTGAAGAGATGTGCCCGGAAAGAAATTGTAGTCAGGTAGTAAAATCTGTTGCAGGACTGGAGCTATAGCACATCAGGTAGGGCATTTGTCTTGTACTTGGCCAACCTGGGCACCTTCCCTGGCATCCCATATAGTTCCCTGACACCTCCAGGAGTAATTTCTGAGTGCAGAGCCAGGAGTAACCCCTGAGCGTCCAGGTGTGACCTCAAAAAGACAAAAAAAAATGTTGTCGCTAAGCTGAGTTTAGACTGCAATTCATAGTAAATGTATAAATTGTAAATTGAAGAATTTTAAGCAGAGAAATAACTTGATTGGATTTGTATTTTATGTATTTATAAAGAGCACTCAAATAGCAGGTTAATACATGGGTCTCTTCACTCTTCTCAAACTTATTTCAAAAATGGAGGTAATATTTATGAAGGTTTGTGCAAAAGAAATGATGGTGGAAAAAAAATAAGAAAATGTACCAAGAAAAATGATAAGGATAGTATTGGAAGCAGTAAATATGGTTATTGATTAGACTAGACTCCAGTAACAGAAGACTGTGGAGTTTGCAGAAATATCATTTCCTTCACTCACAACCTGTAAAGCCTTGTACACATCAGCTAATATCTGCAGTTTAGTTTCCTCATCTATGAAAATCAAGAAATTTCCAATACATATTCCATGTGTCATTATGGTGACAAATAAACCACGAGCTGAAAAGTGCATAGCGAAGCTCAAAACAAGTTAAAATTTGATACAAGTTTTAAAAAAAAATTTGAAGAGCTGAATTTGATACAAGGCTACTAAAATGAAATTATAGTTAGTCTATAAATTCTGGTTTGTATTAGGTGGCAAAATACCAAAATGCCTCTGAAATATCTAACTGGCCATCAAGGACGCAAGAGAGATCAGCACACAGGGCTGAATCTGTGATTCACAGAACGAAAAAATACATCATTGCCGTGACATAGATAAAAAGCATTTTTAAATTGCCTTTGTATCAATAAGCTGCAGCATATTCTCCGGTTGCTGATCTCATACTGGGCATTCTACCTTGCTTCCTTTACTTAGTCTTTGCAAAGTCGAGGAGATGAAATTTATCCCTGCAGCTTTATGGACAATCCTTGACCTCAGTAATGACTGATGATTCAGCCTCCATTTTCAGCCTCAGGTCATGCACTTATCAGAATACCACGGCTGCTCCCTGGTGGGTGACACTCTTTCTCTCCATTAAAAGTATCTTGTAAAGACCAAGTAACCAAGGTGATAATCCTCAGAGGACAGAGCCGCAGCATCATACTAATCTTTTGACCATCCGTAATAAAGACTACAATTTCTTCCTGTTTGGATATTTTAAAATAGACTCTGCTTTTAGTGAAGGAAAGTACCAGGTGCTAATGTTAACAGCTACTAATATCAATCAAAGCCGAATGTCAATATAAAATGTTGCTATAGTATAATTTAGGTGGAAAAGCAATACTTTATTATCTTTAGAGAACAGTCAACATTTCTAAATGTTTTTATTATTCTGGAGTTGGTATATATGCTTGCTATTTTAATAGATCTTCATAAACACAATACTGTATGGCTTTTCTCTCTCTAGGAGAATATTAGGAAGCAGAAAATTTAAGTTGTTTCCATGTTCTTTACAAAAGAGACTAAACCACTTAGCAATCCTAGAAACATTGAATGATAGCTCTTTTTTTCCTATTTTTTTAATATTTTATTATACCACTGTGAGATACACAATTACAAAGATGTTCATAAGATGTTCATATTTGGGAAATGCTAGTTCTTAATCTCCACATTCCACTAGCACTGCAAACACAGAAGCACAACTATATGTGAATACCCATGTTCACTGCAGTGCGTTTTGGTTGTTTCTGTTTCTACAATAACCAGATCTAGAAGCACACCAAGGTGCCAGCAACAGATGAGTGCTGCTAGGGGAGCTAATCTCCGGAGACTCAAGTAAATCTCAAAAGGAATCAACAAACCACAGAAAATTTCTCAAACACCTGTGCATGGCCAAGATATCGCAGGCATCCCAGAACAGGGAGGGTCAGCCTCAGCCCAGTGCCAGCCCAAAGACAGCCCAGTGCCAGCCCAAAGACAGCCCGTGCAGCCCCGTGCTCTGACACTCCAAAATCACTGACATGCCCCAAGCAGGACTCCATCATGTCCTGATGAATCTCATAGACAACTAACCTGATAAAAACTTAGGTACACAAGTTTTTGGGACTGAAATCTCCAGGTTTCTCAGACCCTGGAGGGACCTCCTCCCACCTCCCTATATTTCTGGAAGCTGAAGAAGTCACATTCACACCCGGAAACCATCACCCAGTTAAAAAATGTAATAACAGCTATGCCACCTCATTAAAAATTCTGAACTTCCTAGAGCGACATCTCAAACTCTACAACACTCATAAATCAGTAGTAGCACACCAGAATGGACCGGTGTAACACAAAAGGCAACCGATCTTGATTAACAAAACATAAACACGGAAGACATAACCTATAACAGCATCATGGTAACCCCTCATTCAAGGACTTAATGTCTCTGTGGTGAAATACAACACTCACTAATTTTCTCCTAAGGAAACGTTTTTGATTATTCTGTAAACAAATTATTGAAAACTAGCAATATAAAATACATTTTTGAAGTCTGCTATAGGGGCAGACTTAAGGAATGGTTGGAAAAACTGGAAACAACAGTGGAGGGGAAGGTGTAATGGTGATGGGACTGGTGTTGAAATATTGAATTTCTGTAACAAATCATTACCCACAACTTTGTAAACCACAGAGTTTATATAAAGTGTAGGGGAAAATGTAAACATGTAGGTCTTACCTGTTTCATGTAAACTCTACATTATAATAACAGAATTGCTCAAAGTTTCATTAATGACAGATGAGATGTGATTATTTCCCCAATAAGATCCAGTCATGTGTATTCCTTGTCTTCCTGTTGTTCATTGATTTGCTCCAGCGGGCACCATAACATCTCCATATGTCCTGTCACGTGCTAGTGTAGTCCAAGGGCACTGCTTGCTCAAGGAACATGAAGAGCCTCACACCATTCACTCAGGTCATGGGAACAAGTATGAAATAAAATTTAATGTAATATCATTTAGATTGCAGAGTTGAAAACATATATGTAGATGAAAATAGGCATTTTACTATATTTTATTTAATGTATTATATATATATTTCTTACATGCATTTTTTTTTTTTTTGCTTTTTTGGGTCACACCCGGCAATGCTCAGGGGTTTCTCCTGGCTCTGCACTCAGGAATTACTCCTGGCGGTGCTCGGGGACTATATGGGATGCCAGGGATTGAACCCGGACCCGGCTGAGGCCGCCATGTGCAAGGTAAACACCCTACCCACTGGGCTATCACTCCGGCCCCTTACATGCATTTCTTACATGTATTAGGAGTATTATTGCCATTCAGACTTGTGGGCAAGAAAAAAAGTTAACAAGACCAAAATTGTTGAAATTAAGAAAAGTGCAGGTACCAGAATTAAAAAGAAATTGCAATAACTAAAAATGACAATATATCAAGTTAAATTCAGAAGAAACTCCAGTCAGGACTCTTAAAACTCTAACATCTTTCATCAAGAAACATAATGGGCAAAGAGTAAGGGAGTTTAGCTATCTCCAAGTCCTGGTGTCAACCCAGAGCAGGTACATGTCAGGGTACCTATAACTACACTGTACTGAGCAACCTCACTCTCTGGTTATTCTCGTGTCTTACCTGTCATACTAGAAATACGCTCTATTAGAGAAAAATAGAGATTCACTTTCCCCTACCAACAACAGTGTGTTTATAAATATTTAACTGTCAACTCTCTGAAAATATACCTATCTATAAATATATGCATTTAAATAAAAACTTACATTGCTTTCTTATCTACTTTGGTGTGCCAGAACTGGGATAGTTCACAGAGACTTTTGGTGAAGCCGTGAAGTTAGGCTGTAGGCCACTGGCGTGGTCCAGCACCAGCACCTGGCTGAGGCTGTCAGATTTTGGCAAGGTGTTGACTTGACCCATGCCTCCTCCCGAGGAAGGTCACTCAATGGTGGAGGAAGGGGGTCAGATCAAGAGCTCATACCACTGTATTATGAACAACTTTGTAGCGATGGTGTTTAAATAAAGTTAAACAAAAAAAAATTAAAAATATAAAAGAAATGTATCTGGTATAAAGGAATACAGCCTAATTTACAAATAGTAAAAAAGACTTATATCAGATGCCTTATTATTTATTACCTAGCCCCACAAAGTAATGAGAATATAGCACCCGCATGGCAGAGCCTGGCAAGCTGTCCAATGCGTGTTCGATATGCCAAATCCAGTAACAGAAATGTTTATTTTCCTCACCCCAAGAGAGCCCTTATTAGGCAGCAGTAAGAAAGGCAAACAAGCAGTGCCTGATAAAATGGTTTGAGGCTCTTCATATTCCAAAATCAACCAGATGCCATTGGGCTACATTGGCACGTGATAGGGTCCAATGGAAATGTTACTGGTGCCCGCTCGAGCAAATCGATGAACAACGGGATTCAAGTGATCAAGTGATTGCATGCTATAATTAACAAATGTTTTTTAAAGATAAATGGTTGATAATTTGTGTTAACAAATAAGACAAAAATGACAAAGAACATGTGTGTCAGAAGTTCATTCATTACTCAATGATGTAAATAATATTTTTATGCTGAGTCAAATAATAATTTCAAATCTCAGAGAAATATTTCCTCAGATACTCATGTGATGTTGTGGGTCTAGAAACTAGAAGATGAACTAAATGTTTTCTGCTCTATTAATGTTTTTTTCCATCATATCCTGAAGTCTAGACAACAACAAGGCAATAAATAGTAATGGTTGTTGACTCCATAGTACAAATACTCCCACCATGACTGACATTAAGGAACCTCATACATTATTCAATAAAGATGCAAGCATCTGTTTTGCTTCAGATTCTTTCATTGTATTCTTATTGCTCTAATTACTTTGGCAAATAAAAATAATGCCCTTCCACTTTTAAATGTTTGCTAGTTTAAATGATAAATTGCACAGTTAAATACTCAATTTTAGCAACTTGAGTATTTATCATGAAATCTTTAAGTAAGAAAAAGCTAGAAAGATTATAGCCATGTTTGTATTAAAGAGCAGTTATTATGCATAGAGAAAATTCACAAGTGCCAAGAAGCAAAATAGAATGTGTTTGGGCAAATACAGTTATCCAATGTCAGCCAAGGTGACATAGATAGGTTGTCTATGTCAAAGATTTGAAGCAATGTAATTTGAGAAGTAATGAATATGTAAGACTTGGTCATTCATTGACTATGATGGGAGAAAGATTTTTTTTCAAAAATATTCCTTAATACAGACTTTGTATTTATTGAATGGCTCTGTTACATCCTGAGATGAGGTATGCCAAAGCAAAAGCATAGCTAGGGGAACAGGGATTAAGTTCTGCTAATGTTTTTATTTTAGATCTGACTTTGCAAAAATTTACAAACTTCCATATAGGACACATGATCAGATGACATGACTAAGAGAAAATGAAATTTAAATGTTATTGCCTTTTCTGGTCACAAAACAACAGGCCACTCTTATACTTCTATAGAAATTTCACAAATTGCTAAGCAAAAAGGATGAAAATATTCAGGCACTATTTTTAACATGCAAGTCTATCCATGGCATTGATTCAGAGTTAAAACTTTGATTATGAAACATAAGAAAATGTTGATTTTATAGGATAGATGAAATGTGATAAGTTGTCATGAAAATTATCTAGTATTCCTTGTGAAAGAAGGTAAACTGAGTCATGGGAAATAAATCTTTAAAAATATGAAAAGGGATGGGTAGCTATAACATTGTTTTTATCACCAAATAAACAATGAGAAATTCATCTTTTATAGCTGGTCCTGAGAAATGATAGAATGTCTGTTTTGATATAATTACTATTTCTCAATTTTTCATAATGTATAGATATGCATAAATAACTAGCTCTGTTTTCATATCAAAATCAAGATGCAATGCAAATGGCAGTTTTATTGACAGTTTATTTATTGGGTATTTATTTACTGGGACTTTAAATTTGGAGAAAGTGCCTGGGTTAGAGAAGAAATTTTAAAAATCATCATTTAGTATACTGGTGAAGGGAAAATTGTATTATTGTCCCAGTAATACATTTGAGACATTGCATTACTGAAACCCAATTATGAACTGCTCTATAATTGTATATAGTATCTCACAGTGATTCAATTAAAAAGAAAAGAAGGAGAAGGAAGAAGGAAGGAAGGGGGGGAGGGGAGGAAGGAAGGAAGGGGAAGGAAGGAAGGAAGGAAGGAAGGAAGGAAGGACTGAAAAGTCAAGAATGATAAAAATATTTTCATAAAATATCACTTAGATCACTTGATCACTTGACATCCTGTTATTCATTGATTTGTTCTAGTGGCGCCAGTAACATTTCCATTTGACCCTATCACATGCCAGTGTAGCCCAACAGCATCTGCTTACTTCAGGAATATGAAGAGCCTCGAACCGTTTGTTCAGGGTCTTGATGAAGAAGTCTGACCATCTTGTAAGGTGGGCGGCCACGTGATCATTTGACATCTCGTGGAATCCAGTTGGTAACGCTCTAGTCCAGTGGTCGTCTCCAAATCGCATTACATTTCAGGCCCATCAGATTTTTAATGCCTTGGCAAACAAGACAGCATCCCTGACTCTGGAACGACGATGGAGGTCATTACTCCAGATTCCTTCTCTCACTTGAGTGAGGTGTGATATTCCAAACATAGCTCTTCGATTCCTCTTTGGGAGACCGAATAGGGTTTTCATCCTGCTTTCATAAGGCTCAGGTCTCTGATGGTAAATAAAACTCTCAGTCATGAGATTTCCTTAACACGGCATATGACAATATAAGGACTCCTAGAGTAGAGTCATAAAGGTCAGAATTTTGAAAGCATGGATTAGCTTTGTTTCTAGGTAAAACCATCTTGGAATCCAGTAAGTGAATCTTTAGACACAACCAAACAAATGTTTATTGTTTCTTCATGATTTATTGTTTTCTGTTTACCTTCATTTGGGGCCTTTACTCAGCAGTATTCATGGCCTATTCCTGTATCTGTCCTCACAAGATGCTCATGACCATTTGCTGTGCCAGGGTTCAAGCCTGGACCCTCTACATGCAAAGCATATTGTTAGCATGGTACTATCTTTCCAGCCCAATATGGATTTATTATTAAATCCTGGTTTGGAACCTCTTACATTTGATTATTTGCTTTTAATTTTTTTTTATTAAAACACCATTATTTATAAAGTTATTCATAGCTGGGTTTTAGACATAAAATATTCCAGCACTCCTCTGTCCTCCACTAACTTCTCAGGTTCCCTCTCCTAAATCCGTCTCTTCCCCAGCCTTCAATCTTGCCAACACCCTGAGCTGTTTCAATCTTCCTTTGTCATTAACTAATGTCTCTGCAAATGAATGAATAGTGCTTGTGGTCCAGGAGGTGATTGGTGTAGAGTAGGGACAACAGTGTATGCTTATGGAATCTCAGAATGGCTTGTTTTCTTTTACAAAAATTCTCTTAACAATCTAAAATCACAGGCAGATTCTCAATTATGCATCTTCAAACACAAAAATCATGTAAACCACTCATAAAGTGTGTCTTCAAATCCATTTGGAGTATGAAGGAGATAAAATTATATAAGTTGAGATTCAATCAGTCATGAATCATGGATCAAGTTCTACTACCTTATAACTCTAAAGAAAATTAATGTCTCATTCTCATCATCAATAAAGTGAGCTAATTTTATTAGGTCAGAGCGATAGCACAGAGGGTAGGGCTTTTCGCCTTGCATGCTGCTAACTGGGTTTGATCCCCGGCATCCCATATGGTCCCCCCAGCACCACCAGAAGTAATTCCTGAGTGCAGAGCCAGGAGCAACCCCTGAGCATTGCCGAATGTGACTCAAAAAAGCAAAAACAATTAAAATTAAAAATAAAAAAAAATAAAGAAAGCTAATTACACGCACTTTCCTCCACCTCCATGTCAGCTACCTCAGGAGAGAGACATGCCAGACCCATCGGCAGTCTTAGATAGTACTAGATGTTAGGATCAGGTCCTTCCCAGGATCTTTCACATTTATACACTGTATGCAGTACTAGGCTGGTTCTAGTTGTGACCCATCATCCCAATGAACCTAGCAGGAAGCCAGAGCAACCCCCCCATACCATCAGGTCAGTCATTTTCAACATCTAGCTCCTCAGAGTTCCACACAAGAGAACACCTGATCTTTCCCTTTGAGTCTCATCAGTAAATGCTTGAGATGAGAGCCTTCTATTGAGAGTATATCACCTACACGGCAGAGCCTGGCAAGCTACCCATGTTTTATTTGATATACAAAAAAAAATAGTAACAATTATGGACCTCATTCCCATGACCTGAAGGAATGGTTTGAGGCTTTCCTGTTCCTGGAGCAAACAGATGCCCCTGGTGTACACTTGCTTGCAACAGGACTTATGGAGATGTTACTGGTGCCTGCTCAAGCAAATTGATGAACAGGAAGACAAGTGATACAAGTGATATAAATGATGAATCTGGTCAATTACACATTTTTGAAAGGAGGTTTTTTTATGTGTTGAAAGGGAGTAATAAGAGGAATTACTCTCAATCCCGGTTAACATTTACTCAATGCTGTGTCCCATGTTCTGCTAGGAACCTCCTCTTAGGTTGAAACGTGCCTATAAAGCAATGAGCCCAATGCCCCTGCACACTGCATGTGTCTAATTAAGGGCTGTTACCAATAGCTACAGGGACAGAGATAGTAATGATCAATTTAATGGTTACCTACAATTTTACATTATAGAGCATGGAGGGATATAAAGATGCATTAAGACCATCGACAAGAAGTTTGCAATTTTTCCAGAGCAGACATAGTGCCTAATTGAATTGAATCTAGAAACTCTATCCCAGTTGTCAAGTGTGTCTTCTTGTTTTGTGGTGAGGACACACATTCTGAGGTACTCAGGGCTGATTCCTGGCTCTACACTTAAAAAATTGCTCCTGGAAGGAGTCAGGGGTGTATTTGGGGTTCCCAGAATTGAACTTGTGCAAGGCAAGTACCCTTAATGCAGCCTTTTTGGGGGTCACAACCGGCAATGGGTTTCTCCTGGCTCTGCACTCAGGAATTACTCCTGGTGAGTACCCTACCCTTTGTACAAGGCAAGTACCCTACCCTTTGTACAATTGCTCCAATTCCTCCAGTGGTGTGATTTTCCTGGGATCTTAAACAGGTATAAACTAGTTTTTTTCAGACCAATTATTGTGTAGAAAAATATATGGCAAGTGTTTAACTTCTACTTTGAAGCTTATCATAGAAATTTGCAAATATCCCAGTGAACTCAGTTGAGTCTGTAAGTGTAAAAGAATAAAAATTTAATGTCTACTGACAAGATAACAAGTTATTCTAATTTTTTTATTTATTCTCCTTCAAAGATACAATACTTCAGGTCACTCTGTCTTAAAAAGCACTTTATTTATTGAAATAAATGTTGATCTAGTTCTACTACCTTATAACTCTTAAGAAAATTAATGTCTCATTCTCATCATCAATAAAGTGAGCTAGTTTTATTAGGTCAGTTGATAGCACAGAGGGTAGGGCTTTGGCCTTGCATGCTGCCAACTGGGTTTGATTCTCGGCATCCCATATGGTCCCCGAGTACCGCCAGAAGTGATTCCTGAGTGCAGAGTCAGGAGCAACCCCTGAGCATTGCCGAATGTGACTAAAAAAAGCAAAAAAAAAAAAATTTAAATTAAAAATAAAAAATAGAGAGCTAATTACTTGGCTTTTTTTGCCAACTTACAAGATTTCTGAGACTCAAAACTCTAGAAATATTGTTTGAAAAGTACACAAGGATAATGAAATAAAAGTTACAGTATTCTTTTTAAAATTCAAAGATTACTTATTTATATTGTTATACCTATGATACTGATTAGTAGAATCATATGCATAACCTGTATATTCAAGAATACATAAGGAATTTTTCAAAGCGAAATAAAAATGCTTATTTCAGGTAAATTGCAATTGTGATGATGTGATCCCATTTTGAAACTATCCTTGCATTTAAATTTTTAATTTGCCAAATGCTAGAGGGAGCTTGCCATGCAGTCTCTAAGTTCCAGAGGTCCAGCCATGAAGTTTATTGGCCTTTCTAATGAGCTCCGTGATCTTAAGGGAAAGAAAAATGCATTTATTGATTTGGCTCAGCTGTCTTGATTTGGGAGCTGTCCCAGTAATCTCATTACTATGGTATGTATGCTTTTATTCCCTCAGCCTCTGAATTAGGTCTATATATAGAGTCAATATCTGCATTCTCAGCAAGACCTCAGGTATCAAATGTCCCCAGAAACTCTCGGCTTCCCATTTTCATTACCATGAAGTACTAATGATAAATACCTTTGCCTGAATGCACATATTATTGCCATTTCCTGCTTCTTTTTCTTTCTCTCATTTATCTTTTCCTAATTTAATGTGTACATTTTATCATTTATAGATTCAGGCTTTATGTACTGGTTTTTGCAGATATTTGAACATATTTAAGAAACATTTTAATTTTATGTACCTCGTGAAATCACCAGATTGGTCTCAAACTATTTCTTGGATTTAAATACAAATAACTAAAAAATCTATGCATATAATAGAGTTTAGTTGATGTTATCTAAAATTTTTTAAGCAAGCAATTTTTAATTATGAGACCTTTTGTTTAATTCTATTTGTATTTTCATTTCTTTGGCTAGAATAAAAAAATGCTTATGCTCAGAAAGTTCAACATGTTAGCATCTCCATTTTGCCGTATTTACCCTAAAAATGCATAAACTTATTGTGTTCATCCTTAAAAGAGATCTGAGACAAATTTTTGGTTTCCACCCTAAGTTTAATTCCACTTAGACTCTTTGTCCCTTTATATCAGTTCTGTGTGTTTTATGACTAATTTAATATCTTTTGCTTCAAAGATTCTGAGAGCTCTTAGGGAAAATGAAAACTTATATTAATAAAAACTTGAGAAGTGCTAATGAATTGTGTTTGTCAGAATGACACTTTTTGCCTCCCGTATCCTTGAAAGGTCATGGGTTTTCAGAAGCAAGGCTTCCCGTGTGGCAAAATTCTATCACATTCAAGTGAAATGTTGGGGTAGAAAACTGCCTTGTTAAACAGTAAGTGTTGCCTGGTGCTCTTGCTCTCATTAGGTTAGAAGAAACTATATCCGATTAATTTCTGTTTGCTTGGGGCAAGGAAACCATTTTCTTTAGACTAAATATTAGGCAGCTTTAAAGAAGAGAGAAAAATTATCTGTTTTAACAACCTTATGTTCTAGAGAAAGAAACCACAAAGGGACACTGATATCCATAAACTAATACACCTAAAGAAGATGCCTAAAGTGGAGAAAGAAGTAACAGAACTGTAATTATTGTGAAGATCTCCTGAACACTGTCCATAACAACACACACAACGTCATTTGTTCTCCCTAAAGGCCAATGTAAAAGCGGAAAATCTATTTTCCTATTTGAATTGTCTTGGTGTCTTAACAATAAATGCCTTTTTAAAGGATATACTTCACTTGATCACTTGAATCCCATTATTCATCGATTTGCTCGAGCGGACGCCAGTAACATTTCCATTGGACCCTATCATGTGCCAATGTAGCCCAATAGCATCTGGTTGATTCAGGAATATGAAGAGCCTCACACCGTTCCTTCAGGGTCTTTACAAGGAAGTCTGACCATCTTGTAGGTGGGCGGCCACGTGATCTTTTGACATCCCTTGGGATCCAGTCGGTAATGGCTCTAGTCCAGCGGTTGTCTCCAAATCGCAAAGGACATACTTATGTATCCAATAAAGTGTTTTATTTATTTGATTAAAAATCTCTCCCCGTATCAAATCAAATTGATAATGATTGCCTACTGATCCAAACATGAAGAAATATAAGAACAGCTGACTAATGTAAATCATGCTATACAGAGACAAGAAACAAGATGATTCTAAGTAGCATATTATTTTGGATTTCAGAGTTAAATGGAAAAGGTGGATGTAATGAACAACTACTTAAGACACCTACAAATTTCTAAAAAGGGAAGATTCAAGTAATTTCCTAAAACAATTACATATTGAGTAAGATGAGTGTCATTTTATATATGGAAACAGCCAGAAACACAAGATAGTGAATGTAATGTATTTCAGCTCAGGAAACTAGAACGTGATGCTTACTCTCACCCCATAAAAAGGAATTTATACTCTACTAATAGAGTACAAACCTTGAATACAGATATAGCAGGATCAAAGCAACCAGTCTTCCTCGGAAAATGTAATTTTAAAGGAACAAGTGGAAGATATGTGAGCAAAATGCTACTTACAAATACCATATTTGCTATGGTAGAGGTAAGATGTGTTTCTGGGCAGCATGGACCGAAACAATGCAGAGGTGGACTGAGAATGAAGTCTCCTTTTATCTCAACTCCACTGTTTCCTTGCCATGTGATCTCAGGTTACATAATTACCATTTGTGTGACTGTCATGCCCTCATATTTCAAGTAGTGATAGTAACAATACTTACCTCATAGGTTTGAGGAAAGAATGAGATGAAATAATATGTCTTTAATTAGAGATTGGTTTAAAAACAAGCCTTCAACACATTGAAGTCATTATTACCACTGACTTGTTTATCACTAGCACTACATGACCTTCACCACTTGTATAGGCATGTGTTTTCTCCTTTAATAGTAGTTCAAGAAAAATCTAAAGTGGATAGAGTGATAGCACAGTGGAGAAGGGCATTTGCCTTGCACGCTGCCAACCAGGGTCCCATCAAACATGGCCAGGAGTAATTCCTGAGTGCAGAGCCAGGAGTAACCCCTGAGCATTTCTGCATATCACAGTTTAGTAGGACACAGGCATACGTCTTTCAAAAGTATCTTTCACACTTTATATATTTATCTATTAATCCTGTTTTCCTTATTCATTTTTTGATTATTGTTTGTAATATACTATTTATTGAGTACTTGGGAAATTAGGCAATGAACCACCTTTGGAGACAAAAATGTAAAAAAATGCAGTGGATGTACACATGAAAACAAAACATTAACAACATTTTCTTTTCCAGGTATATATATGTAAGTAACTGTGCATATCATCAGAGTCTTTCTATAGCCATTTCAATTATTTATAACAAAGAAAATGTAATGTAAGTAATTGGCTGCCCATTAAAGGTAGTCAGAGATGCTGGAAGTGAATATAAAGATAACATAGATTTTGCACAACTCATCGTTTCTACCTGCCAATGATGAGAAAATAGAAACAGAGAAAACAATTATAGTAGATTAAGTTGTATCCCTATATCCATACATACATTCTAATACTGGGATCCAATAAATATCGTATTTAAAAAATGGTTTTGCAGATATTAAAGTTTTGAGATGGGATTATTCAGATTACTCTGTGGATCCTAAATCCTTATCATTGTGTTTACAAAAGAGGAGATACAGAGATGTGTGAAGGCCACGTGAAGCAGAGCCAGGGATTGTGATGGTGCGACAATCCAAGGCAAGTTGAACCATCAGAAGCTGTGACCAACCAGCGGATAATTCCCTGATTTGGTTGTCAGAGAAAGCACATTGCTGCCAACATCTTGACGGTAGACTACAGGCCCTCAGTACTGAGAGAGAATCCATTTTTTTTATTTTTTTTTTTTTAAGACTCCTAAGCACGTGTTGATTAGTTATCATGCAGACTAGGGAAACTGATTCAGTGTCATTAGAGAGCAGGACTGCAACATCAGAACTGGAACCAGAGCAAGCAGGGCGGGATGGAGCTAGAATATCAGAAGGGAAGGAAACAAGGCACCTTTAGGAAAATGCTCAGTGCTGGGAGACAGTCAAAGACCATTTTCCTTTACCACACCCCCACCTCCTTCCTCTACCTCTTGATGACTGACAGGGAGAGCCTGGAAAAGTTAGTCCTCCACTACACACATCTATGAAATCAAGAGGATGGAAATAACTAAGATCACAATCTTGAGGTCAGCCTAAAATAAATAGGAGAACACTGCATAGTTAAGCTTCTGATAGTGGGGTATTTTAATAGAGAAGGTAATGTGTGCCTTTAAGTACATTGATCAGTAGGAATCCTTCAGGCAGTAGAGAAAAACAGTCAATGGGCAGGGCAGTCTGAAAACACGCAGTCAAGTTCAGAATCTAAGGTGCTTTTCCCTTTTTCCCAATTTTGTGCTTCTGATTTACCACGTGGAAATATGGACTGGGTCAAATCATTATGGGCGGTACTGTGTCATTAGTCTAGGAATCTAATATGAATATTTAGGTTATATCCAGAAAGAGAATAGGAAATCCTATGAAGTTAAAGTTGCATTCTCCAAATTTGTTTAATGGGGTGTTGGTTTAACTTTTGTGTTAGGCTATTAGGTGATTTATGATTCATAACAGAGCTGAATTATGATTCCCATTTGTTTTTCACCTACTGTGTCTATTTTACACCTTAATAAGGGAGCCCAGTAGAGGTTAAAAAGTAAGAATCTCTATCCTATACCACACAAAAGATGTGTTTTTATTTCATTTGAACTCTTCCATGCACAAGCACACATTGTATAATAGAAGTATGTTTCTAAAATTTAAGAGCATTTTTGGATAATATAGAGCCTGGTTATCATAGTATAGTAATTAGAACATGGAATTAGATGAGACCATTTAGATTGTCGATGATAGTTGAGTCCACTATCCAAGGGAACCCTTATTATTGCTCTTGAAATGTTCTACCAGAGTTCAGAGGGCACCTGTGCATAAATGAGCTTTTGCCATATCCTATATAAACCCCAAAATTACCATCAAATACTAATTTTAAGACAACAAAGTCCTTTATTACAATATTTATTCTACAAAGTTCTCAGGTGTTTTGAACAACATAAAAAAAAACAATGAGACCAAGCCATCACAGTAAGAAAACTTCTTATTTAATTCATCATTAGATTTCTACTTGAATTTCAGCAAAAGAGACAAAGGGGAAAGATGGCGCTACTCTATTGATTTATTCCTCCTAAAATACAATTTGTCTTTTAAGCCTCCATTTTTATGAAGTGAAAAAGAGGAATTTGTTTTGAGAAATGTGAGGCAAGAGAAAGACAGAAATAGTTGTTCAAGAGATAATGGACTTTGGAGAAAGGATTTCTCCAAAGGTTATAAAAGCCCAGGTAATATACACGATAACCTCTACATGTATATATTGCAACCCACAATGTGTAAGATGAGAAAGAAAGAGAGAGAACAGAGGCAAAGGGCCTGCCATAGACACAGGCCAGGGGAGGGTGGAGGGAATCAGGGGATATTGGTGGTGGGAAATGGGCACTGGTGGAGGGATGGGTGCTGGAACACTGTATGACTGAAACCCAAACATGAACATCTTTGTAATTGCACATCTCATGGTGGTATAATAAAAAAAAAATTTTAAATCACAGCAGAACTAATGGTTACCAAATCCCTATTTGGAACCGCATAGACCTAAAAATGTAAGATATTATAGAAAGAAATTGAATTTTCAGGCTGCATAAGTGGTAGATTGTTTTATTATTCTTTATATTACAACCTGTGGAAAATAGCAAATAATACTTTTATATTGAGCCACGACAATAACTTATTATTTTCAAAGATTAAATTACAGTCTAGAAATTTTTTTTAAATGGGGGTACAGTTAGAATATAAGCAACGCAGGCTGAGATGCGGGCTAGTCTCCAGGGTGGAGAATGAGTCCCACATGCCTTTACAGAGTTAGGTTTATAACTGCCCTGCCATGAGTTCTCTGCATAGAGAAAAGTTAACTGGCTATTGTCACGGCAAAAATAGTATGGGATTCATATTCTAACCATGACCTTTAGATTCTATTGAAGCTTCTGAGGGGTCCACTTTTCTCTTAGTGATGTCTCCGTTTCTAAATGTGGTTGATAGCTCATTATCTCCAAAGATCTCAGTATTCCAGACAAAGGCATCTTCATGTTTTGGGACTACTTTGGGGCTAGGTCATTCTCTTAGTTTCACTTCTTGAAAATCATATTACCAGGGCTTCCCAATCTACCTGCAATATTCCACCCTAAAGTTTTCACTCTAAATATTTAAGGGTACATGGGTAATTGTTTATATAGCTACACTACTTTGGAACCAGTAAGCCATTACCTGGGTCCCATTATACTAAGTTGGCATGAAATTCACTCCTTTACTTAAGTAGGTTCACACCCTTTGCAAGAAGTCATTTTTTGAGGTTTTTTAGTGTTTCTTTTTATCCTTTAAATCATTGCTCAGAGAAAAATATAGTGATCATTTCCTGTTTTTCATTACCATCTTAATTGACCTTGAAATGCAAAAGATCTTAAAGTTTCTGTGCTTGGGGGCTTGGTAAAAGAGGATAAAAATGCTAGCTTGTCAACTAAAAGGCATTGGATGGTTACAAATGAATGCAGCTTTTCTCAGGGGTAAAGGCTGCATCCAGGCAGAGGCTGGCTGTGCTGCAGCTTTGCACATAAATGAGAGATACACTGCAGATACAATGCAAATCAACCTGGCTTCTGGGCAGAAATCCCATTCAAGGAAGAAGCCCTGCTCTTTACTGGAAGCACACCCCTTCCTCGTCGACATTCTGCCAAATGCCTGTCGTTCCTTCAAGAAAATTTCAGCTAAAGGACTGGTCTCAATGAGGAAAGCACTGTAATATGGGCGAAGACAGTAACCTTTTAAAAACAGTTATCAAATTACATTTCTGAAGACAGAATCAGATGCAAGCATTTTTACATGATGGATTATTTTTACTGATATATTTCAGAATATATTTCTAAAATATCCCAAGTAAATCTGAATGATAACGTTTATGTCCATAGTTTATCATTTAAATTATTCATTGTGGCTTTAAACATAATTCTGTAATGGCTAAGATTTTCCAGAAAAAAAAAGGATTTTAGAGTGTTTCAGTCTTAACAGGATAGATAGTCTATCTTAACAGGATAGGGCCGAAGCGATAGTCCAGAGGGTAGGACGTTTGCCTTGCACACGGCCGGTCCATGCCGGCCGGGTTCCATCCCATATGGTCCCCCGAGCACCGCCAGGAGTAATTCCTGAGTGCAGAGCCAGGAGAAACCCCTGAGCATTGCCGGGTGTGACCCAAAAGAGCAAAAAAAACAAACAAAAAACCAGGATAAACAGTCTTAACAGGATAGATAGATGTAATCTATTCTGAGCTGGAATTTTCCTCTACAAAATTTCTGTAAAATTTTGCTTAAATGGCCCAGGAATCAGAAACCTTCCAACAATGAAGGCACTGTACTGTTTTGGTTTAAGGCTCTAAATCAATATTTTTCAACCCTTCCACACTTACAAATTAGCTCCTGTCCTGCATAGTGGCCCACAGACAAGCAACAGACATCTGGTTGTCAGTCCTTCTATACCTGTGGACCAGGACTAGTCTTCATGGATCAATGGTTAGAGACCATGTGACAGAAAGGTTCCCCTGATACAAAACTGAAATGTGTGTCATCCGTGAATGACACACCCTTTATGCCACTCTGTTGAATCCTGCCAGCTCTTCAACATGAAAATTTTCTTTCTAAATATTTTATTTTTTATTGAGCACATTTGACATATAGCTATGACTTCCAATGCACTCTTTTCAATTTAAGACTTTAAATTGTAATATGAATGTCAATTTAGCATTAGCTAGTCACAACATTTTTTGGAATGAAATGATTAAATAATCACAATATTTTTGTGATGGAAACGATTAACAGCTGTTTTCTCAACAAGTTTATGTTAATAGAACAATATAACCTATAAATCCAATGCAATAGATCTCTAGGATTAATTTATCTACAGTTGCAAATGTGTAACCTTAAAGCTCTCATTTACTCTACTCTCAGACTCCAATCATCATTATAATTTTTATTTTTACTAGTTTGGAAATATTTTTAGATTCCATAGAAAAATGACATATATGGAAAGAATTTTTCTTTATCTGGCATCTTGCTAAACATAATAAATTCAAGTCTTTCCATATTGTAGCAAATGTCAAGATTTTTGTTTTCCTTATTGTAGCATAACATTCCCTTGTATAGATTTATCACATCTCTTTTATCCTTATCTCAATTATTCTGAACAGTTTTGGAGTGAACATAATTGTACTAGATCTCTTTAATAACCTTCTTTAATATGCATTGGGAATAAGTTCAGAAATGGAATACTTCTACTTTATAAAAATATCCTTATTGCAGTTGTAGTGGCTGAACAAATATACCTTTCAACAGTGCCAGAGTGTTCCCTTTATGAAAACTTTCATATATTCTGAACACTATTTATAATTTCATGAAGCTCAGCTCCCTATTTACACATGTGTTGTGAAAAATATGCTTGCTGTGAAATTGACCAGTATAGTTTCTACCTAAAGAACTGAGCTTTTTCCAAAAAATGTTAGTTTCTCCTGTAATAATGACATTTAAACTTTGAGTAAACTTTTTTTAAATTTTTTATTATACCATCGTGAAACATACAATTACAAAGGTGTTCATAATTGGTTCTTGGTAATACAGTATACCAGCACCCATCCCTCCACCAGTGCCCCATTTGAGTAAACTTTTATATACTCCCTTTATTTTCAAAAAATTGAAGAGTGTATTAATATCTATACTTCTAAGTTGAGGGGGTTGTCATTCACTTAACAAATATTTATGACATACCTAACATGCACCAGGAGCTATTCTAAAATTTAAATTGATCAAGGGGGCACAACAGTCAACTCAAGCTAATAAATACAATGTTTAAAGAAAGGAGTGGAATTAAGCCACCGCATGCATAACTTTATAAATTAAATCCCCTAGTCTTCTATTACATCACCTATTTTATGTTTCCTAGGAAGTCATTGGCATGGCCTTATTGTACTGAAATGTATGAGGTTCACTAAGAGAGGTAGAATTAAAGCTGGGGTGCCTACACATATGTCAGAGGTCACAATTCCCAGTCGTGTGGTAACTGTACATTCTCCTAGATGGGGTGCTATTCAAGAATAACATCCCATATATATGGTGCTTAACACACCAGCCTATGGTGCAGCTATAACTCAATTGCAGTACTGAGCATCTCACACTTCAGAAACGCTAGGATGGGACACCAATGGTTTGAAATGACTACACTAGCAAACCAAGTAGTGTAAGTCACTTGAAATCACTACACATTTCCTCTTGGCTTCTCTTTGCCTTCTCTAAATAAAAATTTGCAATAAATAATTACCACATACTTAAAGAAAGCTCATTAAAAACAGAAATTAAAACTAATAAAAATCAACATGAAATATGCAGAAATGCAATGTTTTGAAATCCAAATTAGTTACTTCAAAGGGAAAAAAAGGATATTATAACTCTGAAGCAAAAAAGGAGACTTCAGAAAGACTATTTTGAACTAAAAAGGCATAACTATTTTTCAACTTTAAGAGGTAATCTCCATAATTCAGAATGTAGACCAAAAATATAAAAAAAATTAGAAACCTGGGGGCCCGAGCAATAGCACAGCGGGTAGGGTGTTTGCCTTGCACACAGCCCACCTATGTTCGATCCCTGGCATCCCATATGGTCCCCCAAGGACCGCCAGGAGTAATTCCTGAGTGCAGAGCCAGGAGTAAACCCTGAGAATTGCCGGGTGTGACCCAAAAAGCAAAAAAAAAAAAAATTAGAAACATGAAGAGAAGATAAATTAATCCTAGAGATCTATTGTATTGGATTTGTAGGTTATATTGTTCTATTAACATAAACTTGTTGAGAAAACAGTTGTTAATCATTTCCATCACAAAAATATTGTGATTATTTAATCATTTTGTCACAAAAATATTGTGACTAGCTAATGCTAAATTGACATTCATATTACAATTTAAAGTCTTAAATTGAAAGGAGTGCACTGAAAGTCATAGCTATATGTCAAATGTGTTCAATAAAAATTAAAATATTTAGAAAGAAAATTTCTTTTGTCCGTCCAGGAAATTCCAACCTCTAGTGGACTTCAACTCTTGATATTCAGGGAATCAGGGGAAGAAACAACTGATTTCACAGTTGTGCATATCTCTGAAATAAACTCAGTCACTGTATGCAATAGTGGCTATTGATGATGGAATAAAAATAGCATGCATTTAGGAGTAAAACTGAAAATACAGCTACCTTCTCCTTCTGGTCTAAATAGTTGGTCCTTTCTATTGACCTGAGACAAACTGCATAATTCAAAGAGACTAACTCACTAAAAGATTCACTATTCCTTTATTCCTTCATAAGAGCATTCATGCATCATCCAAATTATCTTGATGTCTTCTGCCTTCTACATAAAAAAGATTCAGGCACTTCCCTGGCCATTTAGTTATGACTCTGCTGGCTGTCAAAACAGATAGCATACTTCAGTGATCTGCCTTGAGATCTATTCAATAGAAGAGGGTGTACAAAGAGGGAAGCAGGAAGCATTTGAATCCCTTCTCTTCTCTTGTCAAAGAAATATGCCTTCTCAATGAAACAAGTTTCTGTCCTTTTAAAAACTTTTATTTTGAAATATGAAACATAAAATGTATGCAAAAATGACTGAAATCACTATCACTATCACTATCTTCCCGTTAATCATCTATTTGTTAGAGCAGGCACCAGTAATATCTCCATATGTCCTGCCACATGCTAGTAGAAGCCAAAGGCATCCGCTTGCTCCAGGAACATAAAGAGCCTCAAACCATTATATAAGGTCATGGGAATAACCTAATATAAATGTTACTGGTATTGGGCATATCAAATACTACACGAGCAGCTTGCCAGGCTTGCCGTGCGGGTGGCATACTGTTGTAGTCACCTCTAAATAAAGCATTTATTGATGAACCGTGAGGCCGCTAGTGGCGCGCGAGCCGGGCTGTGATAGTCTGGTCTGCTGGGTGGAGTTGTGACAAGAGGGAGGTCCAGATGTGGAAAATGGCGGGCCCCATGGAGTAGGGGATGTCGTCTGGCTTGTTGTGAGGCTCTGCTGGGGTGGCAGGCCAGGGCTAGAACCCGCCATGCCTCCCCGGTGCCTCACGAGCAGCTGGGCACAGGGAGAGCAAGTAGCAGCTCTACCTCATGTCTGAGAGTCTCTGGTTCAGCATACCTGGGCTGGATTGCAAAAAAAAAACTGCTGCAGGGAGGGTGTCGATGATCAGAGCTGTGATAGCCTGGTCTGCTGGGTGGAGTTGTGACGAGAGGGAAGTCCGGATATGAATATGAATATTGAATATTGAATATGAATATTGATATGAATATGAATGTGAATATGAATATGAATGATATGAATGAGCAATTTAATAATTCATCATAAAGTACACATCCCTAAACAACATCCAAGGATAAAAAATAAACAGTTCTGGCTCCCCAAAAGTACCAACACAATATTCTTAGTAAAAAAAGACTCTCTGTATCCTAGCATCATCTTCAATTTTTGGCAATTTTCTTTTTTTTATTTTAGTACAGGTTCAATGGTCCTATGGTTCACCTTTATATACATAGAATTATACAATGTGATTTTTATCTGTCTTCTTTTTCACATTAGTTTTAATAATTATTGTCATGGTTGTTTAATATAACAATTCTTTCATTTTCTTTGGTTAATAGTGTTTTCTCATATAAAATATTAAAATGTATGCATTTATATTGATGGATAGATGCTTTTCATTTTTTCTTTTTGCCATTATGGTAGACATAGATCAGAGTCAGACCATGCAAATGATAGACCCAGGACCTCACACATGTCAGCTAAGGGCTCTTTTTTCGTTATTCTAAGGCATCCTTTTTGGTTATTCTAAATTTTGCAATCCATATGCAACTATGAGAGTATTTTTAAAAATACCCAAGTCCATCCTGAAAATTAGAAGGTCACTCTAATAGACATTTTTTAAATGAACAAGTCCGAGTTTAAAGCCAAAAGATACTTTTCATTATAAAGGAAATGTTAGATCTTGTGTTCTTCCCTTTTGTTGCCAAAGTCCAATACTGAAGAGATGTCTGTCCAATGACTTTCTGGCTGTATCTCATGTCCTGTCTACTTCCTGTGAACTGGAAAAATTTTTGACAAGGTTAGAGAAATTTGGGATGTGATAGTCTTTTATCACGGGAATTTTAAAATCACTCTTACCACTTGCTTTGATGATACCTAGAAAAAAGTGATGTGACTTTGCTAAGTTTTCAATTAATTTTATTCCTAATTAAAAGGAAATAAGTTATTATTATCATTATTTTTATGGGAATACATTTTATTTCATCACTGTCTATCACTGTATCACTGTCTTCCCATTCATCATCGATTGGCTGGAGCAGGCACCAGTAACATCTCCATATATCCTGTCTCATGCAAGTAGAGCCCAAGGGCACCTGCTTGCTCCAGGAACATAAAGAGCCTCAAACCATTCCATCAGGTCATGGGAATGGGGTCTATAATTATTGCTGGTATTTGGCATATCAAATACGACACGGGTAGCTTGCCAGGCTCTGCCGTGTAAGTAGCACACTCTTGTAGTCATCTCTAAATCCAGCATTTATTGATGAACTGTGTGGCCGCTTGGCCGCCCAAGCCGGGCTATGATAGGCTGGTCTGCTGGGTGGAGTTCTGACAAGGGGGAAGTCCAGATGTGGAAAATGGAGGCCCTCGTGGAGTTGGGGTGGTAGTCTGGCTGGTTGCGAGGCTCTGCTGGGGTGGCGGGCCAGGGCTAGAACCCGCCATCCCTCCCAGGCGCCTCATGAGCGACTGGGCACAGGGAGAGCCAGTAACACCTCTGCCCCATGTCTGTGAGTCTCTGTATAATAGTAATTTCATACTATTATGCAAAAGTGGGGGTTTCTTTTGCTATCCATATAGCTAAGTCATTAACTTAAACCCTTTTAAATTATTGTGAAGGACTAGAAAAGAACTACAGGAGGTAATGCACTTGCTTTGCAGGTATCTAACCCAGGTTTGAATGCCAGGCACAACATATGGTCCTCTGAACACCACAAGGGATAGTTCTCCTTGAGACAGAGCCAGAAATAACTTCTAAGCACTGTTGTGTTTCCCCAACCTCCCACAAATAAACATAAGTAAAAATATGAAATAGTTATTATTCATGTTTCTCTTTTTCCCAGAGTTGTTTTAAGAAATTAATAAAATTAATGAAATAATAAGAAATTAATGAAATAATATTGCAATGTGCTTATTACCAAGTAAAAATTAAATACATTTATGCAATCCATATGCAACTATGGATGCTGGTGGTAAGTTGCAATAGACCCCACTAAGTTCAATATGTGAGAATAATAACACAGTTGGCCCAATATCCATGTAACAGCACAGTAAAATGGTTATGACATTAGCAACAGCACTAGAAGATAGATGTTGCAATCATCAGTACAACATTAATTAATTAGTACCTGCTAAGGAAGCATCCTTGGGGGTTAGGTAGCTAGGGTCTTTGGTGGCAGTTAGGTAGCTAGGGCACATTGGTGGTGGGACTGATGTTGGACATCGAATAACTGAAATAACTCTATTGTGAACAGTTTTGTTAATCACAGAATTTAAATAAAGTTAAATTAAAAATATATTTATGAAATTGATTTTGCTTCATCATGTGATAGCTATATTTTTCTTTCCAGACACTAAATGAATATCTGAATGAATATTAATATATTTAATACATATAATACTAAATGGGTGTTATGAATATGTGACCAAATAATTACTACAGCCTTGGTGTGTGATTTACTTAAGTCAATCACTTTATTTTCATCTGTTTCCATCTAAAGTAAGTATGGGAACAAGAAAATGGTAGGAAGTGCAATAAATATGGGATTTTAACTGTTTTCACAAACACGGTCTTAATTTTGCCCCCTAACTAAAACACTATAAAAATAGAAAGTTCATATTTTAAATTTACTTTTATGTAAATAACCAATGCTTCTCTAATAAAACATCAATTAGAACTGACTTTCTATTTATTCTGCTAATTAAAAAAGGGAAAGATATGAGGCGTTTCATATTACATTTACAATTCATTTCTTCTAATATCAAGTTTAGGGTATTTCCATTTACATCGGGATGTAAAACAGACATGCAACCCTAGTTTTCTGTACCATCTTTTTTTGGCACAAGGGTATGAAAGAGGGGCTTAGTCTTTTTTAAATGTATCTCAGAACAGAAAGACCAGAGATATGACTCAAATAGAAGGAAGCTATTAAAAAACAAGGAAAGAAGAGTGAGAAAAAAATTATGAAGCAACTTTTCTATACATCTATCTTTTCTCATTCCCAACTGCTTTCTGTTTCAATATTTTGATGGCCAACTATATATGTATATATGTATATATACATATATATGTATAGGGTGGGGCGTATATTATATATATACATATATAGTTGGCCATCAAAATATATATATCTTGATCTTACATATAAGATATATATATATATTTTTTTTAAAGATAAAGATTTCATAGGTACCATAGCTGCTAGTTGCTCACTCTAATCAAGGGGAGTGAGGAAAGGCATCCATAGAAGTCACTGTGCAGGAATATGTTTCCTGAGCCAAAACATGAAGGTACTGTGTAACACAGGATTAGCAAACAGGCTTCAACTGTCTATAGAGTCTTTGCACAGATTTTACCATTACTACTCAGGAACAAAGATAATGCAATATTGGTTATAGAAGAAAATTAAGTGCATGTATACTTTCTGATTTCAACATTTTTTAAATTTGCTTTAGAATTTCTTTTCTTTTCCTCAGTGCAAATTTAGTGTCAAAGCCAAATCCTTGAATAGTTTGGTCAGAATCTTTAGCTCATGCTAATTCCTGAGGGATTTTTAATATCATGTCATGGGAACTCAAGGTCTGCAGTACTAAAGAGAAACAGATCCATTTTAGAAAAAATAAAGATCACGTCAGCAGAATCAAATACCAAATTACAGCAAAAAGACTGGTTCACTGCAGTAGCAACCATAACGTAATGAGATTGAGTGTTTGTTTTGACTTATGCTATCTGTCTAATTTCCTTGATTTATTGAGATTAAAATATTCAATGTACAGGCTAAGATTTACTGAATAATTTTACTAAATTTCAATAATTTTAAGGGGATAGAATGATAGTTCAGTTAGTAGGGTTTTTGCCTAGCATGTGGTCAACCAAGGTTGGCATCCCATGTGGTTCCCCCCAGCACTGCCAGGAGTAATTACTGAGTGCTGATCCAGAAGTAGATCTCTAAGAAAGTACTAAACATGAGTTTTGAGAATTTAACTATCATTCTAACTAAATTTGTTTTCTGAAACTATGAGCTGTTTCATAGCAAGCAATAATTTATCTTCAGTTCATTAATAGTCAACTGTATCCTTCATATTTTTTAAATTCCCCAAAGACTCAGGAATAAAATCCAAGCCTTTAAAAAATAATAAGCAAGAGAAAATATACACTGAAAAATGAACAAATTTAGTAAAGTCTAATATTTTATATAAACAGTCACAAGCAATTTCAGCAAGGCAGCTCTGATTCTAGTGCCAAAATTCACCACTGCCGTCTAAGGAACAGGATGCCATAAATGTTAACCCATTTGAGCATCAGAAACAAACTCAAGAGCAATAACTACAATGAATTAACTATTTGGTATTTACCACACGCTGTTTCCAAGGACATAACATGTCTAATGATAAAGCTTTTTCTCTACTTTTCATATTCACTATTATAATGTTCACTTTATGTCATCTAACCTGAGTACTGGAGAGGTTAAATCACTAACTGGGATCACACAGCTACTAAATGACAGAACTGGTGTATCAAATTTTGACATTTCAAATTCTATTTTTATTTATGTTTAGGATCTATGTCATCTTCTCAGGAGAATTCATCCATTACTTCATTCAGAACTTTCTAAATGTCTATTATGTACCCCACACTTTTGTGAGAACTTGGGTTATAGAGGAATTGAAATAGGATCTTAGTTTTACAGGAATCTCACTTTATAGGAACAACGATATAACAACATATAAAATAGGATGATACAATTGATACTACTTTAAATAAGGCCATCAGAAAGCTGCCCTCCCAGCCAAGCTGCATACAAGGAAGGTGCAGAAGAGGAAAACACATGAACATCTGGGGAGAAAAGTATTTTTGAACAAAGGAGAAAGGTAATCTGAAAGAGTCTTGTGAATGAAATTTACTTCCTGTGGGACGGAATCATATGACTGGAACTTTTGGAACTAAATAAATAGGGAAAGATCTAGAGAGATGAGTACAGAGGTTTCAGTAGAGTTAGTCTTAAGCTTGCAGCTTCTTACTGGCCTTAGTGAGCACCACATTTTATTGTAAGTGTGATAAGAAATCACCAGAGGGTTGAAAATATTGAAATGTCATGATCTCATTTTCCTTTAAAAAATATTACCTTGGCTATTGTGAGAAGAATTCGGTTTAGTGTTATCGGTCATAATGGAGGCAAGCAGAGGAGTTAGCTAACTCTTAGTAACACAGATGAGTTATGCCAAACAGTGAAAAGTAAAGAAATGTTTTGGAATAAATGCTTGCTCTCTGAATGTAATAAATTATCACTAAATTTAAAATGGTAAACTTTATCTTGGGAGGGTTTAATAAATTGAATAAACTCAATGAATTATGAAAACTTTTTATATCTAGGAACAATTAAAACTCCAGAGTCCATATTATCAACAATAATTTTGTAGTAATGCTTTCATTGTCTCACAATTTACAGGCTTGAAAGCTAGGTTTACCAAGACAAGGTCTCAGCATACAATTGATCTTCTAATTTGCCTATAAATGGATGGGCATGGAGAGTATCATGCGGAGTGAAATCAGTCAAAATGAAAAAGACCAATATAGAATGACTGCATTCATTTGTGGGATATAAAAAGTATGATACTAATATCCAAGGCCAGGAAAAACATGGACCAGGAGGACATGTCAGTGGTTAACAAGTAATTTACAACAAATGTGTGGGAACTAGAGGTTAGAGGTAAGATAGGGAAGGGACCAGAGTGCTAATAATTGTTGAAAATGGGAAAAGGTAACCCCAGACTAAAACTGAGGATTGAACATAGGTAAAGGGATATACATGATAAATCCTAAATGTATGTATTGCAAGCCACAATGTATAAGAGAAGAGAGAGAGAGAGAGAGAGAGAGAGAGAGAGAGAGAGAGAGAAAAAGAAGAGGAGAGAGAGAAGCAAAGTGGCCACCTTAGAGGCACCTGGGGAGGAAGGTAGGGAATCTAGGGACAATGGTGGTGGGAAATGTGCACTGATGGAGGAATAGGTGTGGAACATTGTATGACTGAAACCCAACATGAACAGCTTGTAGTTGAATACCTACATGGGGTATAAAAAAAATGATCTTCTAAAGTTCTTAAAGAGAAAGTTCTTAATATCTGAATTCTGGCTTCCTAATTAAGAAAACCTTTAATGTGCATGGAATATTTTGAATATTTGAAGACTCATAAAATATCAGACTGAAATGGTTTGGGCTTTTATGTTCTGTATGATTAAAATCGTGATCTAATGTGATAATTGCATACAACTTAACTGAAATCTAGAAATTCAAACTTTATCAATGATATTGTGATTTGACAAAGTCATTAATCCATTCATGAATACTCACTCACACTGTGCCACTACATTTTATTGATCCTTGTTCTCCCTACACACTTGCTTTCCCATTTTCCCCTTCTCTTTTTTCTCTCATCAAAATGGACTTAATCTAGGAAATCCATGAAGTGCTGAAAACTCAGGCATAGCCGCTGATACTAAAAGGGGTGGTGGCGCTGAGCTGGGGGTTCATGAGGGTGCTACCCCTTTCCGGAACTGAGCCACAAGGAGGAAACCGCCTGTCGTCGTCGGGGTCTCCTCAGGCCTTAGTCAGGGCCCCCCGGAGTTCTCCCCAGGCTGCCTTAAGGTCTTCTGGAGCCGGGGGGGGGGGGGCCTCCTGTGGTCTCCCGGGCCGCCTAGGGGTCTTCTGGGCCGTGCCAAGGTCTCCTAAGGCTGTGAGTCTGGGTCTCCTGGGGCCGCCTTGGGGTCTCCGGGGCTGGTCTCTGGGGCGTCGGGGCACCCCAGGTCCATTTCGAGTCTCCCTGGGCCGTGTGGCACAGCAGGAGCGCCGGTGCTTGTGGTTTCAGTGTGGGGGCTGTAAGGGACGGCGAAGGGCCGCCCCAGGTGAACTTTTCCTACTTGGTGTTTTATTAAAAGCGGTGACAGACGAAGACAGTTGGGCTTCAGCACTTGCTGTTTCAGCACCGATGCGCCTGCGGTGCCCAGGTGGCCTCCCTGCCACCGCTATGGCGCATGGTTGCAGCCGCGGTCTCGCGTGTTCTCTTTTGCAGAGTCTGTGCCCTGGTGGGGCCTAAGGCCACGACTGCCCCCACGAGGTGTTTCCCCACAGCGCTGGCTCCTGAGACTGCCGACATGCCATTGTGGCCAGTGCCTGCCGGGGCCTTCCTGCCCAGGCCCACGGCTGCGGCCACTGTGCAGGCTCTCTGGCAAGTGCAGGCCCCAAACCTGCCAGGTTGGGGCAACGACACTGGACGCGGAGAGGCATGCAGAACCCTGAGTACCTACCTTGTAGGGTCAGGCTGGAGGAGAGTGTGCAGGACTCAGGGCACCCACCCTCCTGTCCAGGCCTCCCCACCAGATCTGCAGGGCCATTGCATGCCACCTTGGTAGGCAGCAGGTGCCGGTCATGTGTCTATAAGTCATGACAGGGAATAGCCCAGGAGGTTTGTTTGGTGTTGCGTCATCCAAGACAGTGCTGACCAAGGCACTGACCAAGGACAGATATGTGTAGGTGTATATTAGTATGCATGTGACTACATGTGTCTATGCATGTAGGTGTGCATATGTGTGTATGTAGGTGTGCATGTGTGTAAGTATATATACATAGGTTGGTAGTTATGCAGGTGTACATATGTGTAGCGTATGTGTAGGTGTGCATACGTGTGTACCTATGTATGTATATGTAGGTGTGTTTATACATGTATACACCCATGTGTGTAGGATCCAGAGACTCTCAGACATGGGGCAGAGCTGCTACTGGCTCTCCCCTGTGCCCAGTCGCTCACGAGGCACCTGGGAGGGATGGCGGGTTCTAACCCTGGCCCGCCACCCCAGCAGAGCCTCACAACAAGCCAGACAACCCCCCCACTCCATGAGGGCCTCCATTTTCCACATCCGGACTTCCCTCTCATCAGAACTCCACCCAGCAGAAGAGCCTACTACAGCCCGGCTTGAGCGGCCGCTTGTGGCTGTGCATTTCATCAATAAATGCTGGATTTAGAGGTGACTACAAGAGTATGCCACCCACATGGCAGAGCCTGGCAAGCCTCCCGTGTCGTATTTGATATGCCAAATACCAGTAACAATTATAGACCTCATTCCCATGACCTGATGGAATGGTTTGAGGCTTTTCTATGTTTTTGGAGCAAGCAGATGCCCTTGGGCTCTACTAGCATGAGACAGGACATAGGGAGATGTTACTGGTGCCCGCTCGAGCCAATTGATGATGAACGGGAAGACAGTGATACAGTGATACAGACTTTTGTTATGGACTTCTAAGTTTATACCAACCACACTCATAGGTCCAGTTTTTCTGACCTTTCAAATTACTATTCATCAGATCATTCAACAAATATTTGTTGAGACTCTATAAGTGTTGGACTGAAAGGACTTCTGGTAATGACTATAAGTTATCGCCCTCAAAAATAGCCATAGAAAGTAATATTGATTATGCAATACAATAAATGCTATCAAAATACTTACTTAGGGTGCTATGAAAACAAAGAGGATAGAGCAATAAATTTTGCCTTGTCTAGCATTTCATAAAACTCTTTTCTAAAATACTGGCATTCATATTGAACACAAAATATTATAAGACTATGCATCTTATCAATAATTAAATCATCCCTCAGTACTTTATCCCATCATCTGAAAAAATGACATAAAATCATGCGTTTTCTGTATCTGAATCTTTGCAAATACTAAACTTAAAAGAAATGATGGCAATTAAGAAAGACCACTGTAAATAGCTGCTTGCTACAACAAAGTTAAAGGTACTGTGATTTTTTCTAATCTTATCTCTGAAACAAACCCAAAATGTGGAAGTTCCCAGAAGAGACATATTTTCCTCAACATGAACATTCTCCATTTCAGCTCCTATACCTAGAGCTCTATCAGCTCCTTTATGGCACAGCCTTAGAAACAGCCCTACCAAGTAGAGCTCACAACGTTATGAGTCTAGGACCTGAAGGATGGTACAGAAAATGAGCTGCTTGCCTTGCATGCAGCTAGTGCAGGGTTGAGCCCCAGCAGTGAATATCCTACCTCCAGCAGCAATCTCTGAGCACAGTCAGGCGTAAACCCTGAATACAGGTGGGCGTGGCCCACAAACTAAAGTGAAAATAAAGAGTAGGAGGGGGCGATGTTGGCTCCAAATGTCTCTCCACATTCCCCCAGTCGCACCAGCAGTGCAGCCAGCAACTCAGCCTTTCAGCTCATCCCACTGTTATTCCGCCATCACCACCTAGTGCCTGGCTTCTATTCACTTCTATTCCCTCTATCTATCCAGGTGTCTGTCACAATCTCCCCAGTTTCGCTCACTTGCTTAGAGATTGTCCCTTTATACTCCTTTTTTTTCTTTTTGGGTCACACCCGGCAATGATCAAGAGCTGCTCCTTGTTCTTCGCTGGTGGTGCTCGGGGACCATATGGGATGCAGGGATCAAACCGGGGTCGACCACATGCAAGGCAAATGCCCTACGAGCTGTGCTATTGCTCTGGCTGCTATATTCCTTCTAAATATCGAAAATGACTCCTAATAAAGGTAGCAAAATCTTCTTGGCTTCTTCACATCTATGTTAAGCCCACCTTTATTCCTCTGTTCTCCATGAAGGATTTCTTTGTTATTACAACCCATATCAATCTCATCCTCCCTTGAGCCCTGACAGTAATCAGTCTATTTCTTGAATTTCCACAAATAATAGAGTTCCCCTCTCAATAATATTCACACTTATGATTTTGGGCATCATTTTTAATATCTTGAGTGGTTTTTCATGTGTAAAATATCTTGGGGGTAGGGACACCCCCCAGTATTAGGGACTGGCCCTGACGCTGATCCCCAGTAGCTCCTGAACATGTGCAGGGAGACTAGTGGTACCAGGAATCCAACCGGGGTTTATAACACACAAAGGATGCACTAGTATATTGATTTATCTTTCTAGTTGCCATCTGCAAAATCTTGACCTATGAAAGCCCTGCCTCAGGGGAGAGTGATATCTCAATGGACAGAGCTCTTGCTTTGTTTACAGAAATCCCAAATTGTCCCCTGAGCTGGGCCTTAAGCCTGTTCAGTGTGACCCCTGCCCCCTACCCCTTGTGTTTACCTTATAGAATGTTGTCAAAATTAAAGATTACAAGTTTTGTTTTGTCAAATATGCTATCTATGGGACAGATAGGCAGTACAGGGAATAGGGCACCACAGTTTTGATCCTTGAAACTTCTTGGCTCTCTGAGCATCACTGGGTGTGGCTCTGTGACCCCTGATACCATTAGTGTGGTGTAGGTAATTCCCAGCACTGCAGAGCATTAGAAACGCCACAACCAACATCCTTGGGCTCTTTCATTGAATGGTCAGTTCAGTTGGCTGAGAATTGCCAAGGGGAGTCAGTGGGCCTCCTGAGTACTGCTTTGCAGGTCCCCCAAATAAAAAATTAATAAAACTAAAATAAATCGCTAATAAAATAAACCTCACCTCGATTAAAACACACCAGCTCTTCGGCTCTTCCTCCCTTTTGTACCTTTTCTGGCTAGCATAGCCCTTGGGTAAGGAGTGAATATGTCGATAGACTAAGGAGCAATTGATTGATTCTTCCCATTTTGTGTGTCAATATTTTCCAGGCCCTTTGGCATTATAGAATTTTTTCAAAGCCATGATGAAATAATGCAGTGTTCTTCATTTTCCTCCCTTGATTAATCTCTCAGCTATTGTGCTCCTAATTATGCCAAACCTCTTTAGGCTTACCTCCAGCTATTATTTGATTCTAAGCTTGTTTGTGTGTGGATTTCATTTAAATTTCAACTTTAAGGATAATTGCCAACGATTTCATGGAAGTAAACAGTTTGGGAAATCTTCCAATGTGTGTACTATAAATTCATCCATGATGAAAACTCTTATTTTGCTAAGCATGCCCAGAATGTATAAAATATTCAGAATGTAGCCAAGTTGCTCATGTAGCAGAAAATACCCCAGGATACCTGCAATTTAGCACAGAACACCAGACCTAAAAAGCACTGCCACATGGACCTAGCGTTTTGTTTGTGGTGGAGAAGAAATTCTAGGCTGTGTTTGGCAGTGGTCCGAAATCCAGGTTCTGCGAGAACTTTGGAGAATGGATGCAAACATCTTACTCAAGAATGAGAAAAACTGTAACAACCTTTCTGTACATCCTTTATCATACATCTATAGTCTTGTAGATTTTGTTCTCAGAGACAGGACTGTAACTCACCTTTACCAACCCTAGTCTCAGCCACTTGTGAAAGCCAGTCACTCTAAAGTTTCTATATACTATAGCCAAGCTGTAGAGGCAACACGTTTTCAGAAATTCAGAATCTGACCTCTTATTTATTCATCCCCTTTTATCTCTCTGTAGGGTTCTGTGTATTTTATATTGAAAGATTGATGCTTTCAAATCGAAACGGTCACACTAAAGAACTTACTGTAAGCATTCATATTGGAGCCTTACATGCTTACTGTAAGCATTCATATTGGAATCTTCTTTAAATGGGTTTTTGGAGACTAGAGATTACCCACCTTGCATTCATCAGCAAACTCCAGGGCGCTGCTCTGCCCTGCATCTCCCCTTCTGCCCGGAGCCCTGTTCTTGTGGAACTGAAGGAAAAGTCAACCAGAGGTCACACCCGCAATTATCAGTCTTAGTTTTGTGAGTCCCCCATAGTTTATGCCATGAATGCACTCTTTTTATTTCCGCCTCAGTAGAGCTGTGCTTTTCTAACAAGTTCCTCTTTGTTGTTGAAACTACTAATTGCTTTAATTTGGCAGTAACCATAGTAAGCACAGTGCGTGATAGAAAGGCAGCAAACCCCTGCAGAAGTAACTAGCTCATTTTAGTACTTGTTACAGTTTCCTCTGTGCTGGAAAACCTTCCCTCCTTTAACATTACAATTGTTTTCTGAATGAACCTCCAGAAGGAACAATTTACTTTTTGATATTTAATAAGATGTAGGATCAGCATTGCATGCAATAGGTGATCCGTTGACTTACATTTGCATTAGAAAAAAATTACAGAGACTCAAGCCTCAGATTGAGAGGCTCTTCCTGCAATCAAGGAGCTGTAATGGTAAATGACATACATTGATTTTTTTTCTACAGACAAAGACAGAGCTCATTAATTATAACATAGCTACAAAAAAATAGAGGCAAAGATGGCTTCCAAAAACAGCCATTTCTATTAAACGTTTTTATACCCAATCCATTGACTCTAATTTACAATATAGCCAGGATAGCTAACAAACAGAACTAACGTTAAAGAAAGATGAAGTTTATTAAATATGATTATTTTCAATTTCATTGTTCTTTTTGCATGATATTGCTTTTGAGGTCATAGTATGAAAAGGCATTTTATAGAAAGGATATTAAATAATAATATCCTCATTATTTTCTTTAATATCCTTATTAAATATTTTTATTATTTTATTAAATAATAACAATTTTCTTTTTATTAAATAATAATATCATATTATTTTCTTTTAAGAGATTTTCAAAACTTATATATTAAATGACACATACATTTAATGTCATATTGTATTTTAAAGTTATGTATTTATTTAAAATACATAACATATGTATGTATTTAAAATATATTTAATTAATGCATAGCTACATTGTGAATTTAATATATACTATAGTGTTACATATTTTATGTAGTGCACATATTTAAACCTTATAATATTTCATGTCACTTGCTTAAATTTTATTTAAGAAATATTTCATGTTTTATATTTTAAATATAATAATGTCATGAATAGAGACTATGAAATGTCTGATATCAGGGAATATCTGACTTCAGACTTGATTTTCTGATTAGCTGCCTTTCCCCCTCAACTTCTCAGACCCTAGTTCACATAATGATGCTTTTCTGACTTCCCAAATGAAGTGACACCAGCTGTTCCATACTTCCAACTCACACCGCTGATGTCCTGCACATTAAAGATCTCTTGCCAGTGTAGAAGCAAGCTAATTCATTATTAGCTGTCTTCACTGTCACTGTCTTCCCGTTCATCATCGATTTGCTCGAGTGGGCCCCATGGAGATATGTCCTGTCTCATGCTAGTAGAGCCCAAGGGCATCTGCTTGCTCCAGGAATATAAAGAGCCTCAATCCATTCCGGAATGAGGTCTCATTATTAGGCATGGCTCCATTATTAGTATTGAACGCTTTTCCATACGTGCCCTTTCACTCTTCTGAAAAGCATGTAAAAATATAATGTAGAAATATAAATTTTAAATATTTATGGTTTTCAGTGATTTTTTTTTGAATGGATAGCTCAAACACTAGGTTCAATGCTACTGAAAGTGTGACGAATCTGAAATGTATTTGGCAAGGAGCCAGGTTGATAGTGAGAGGGAATCTGAGGTCATTGGTGGAGGAACTTCCATTCTCTAGTTCTGAAGTCTGACACAAAGTTCATTTGTGATGTCAATAGCGTCACTAGCTACAAAACAGTTTGTGTGTGTTTTTAGACCATACCCAGTGATTCTCAGGGTTTGCTCATGATAGTGCACTCAGGAATTATTCCCTGGAAGTATTCAGGGGACCATATACAATGCCAGAAATCAAACCTCAGTTGGTTGCATGCAAGGTAAGTTCCATACCTGTTGTACTATCGTTCCAATGACTTATCTACAAATTTTAACAGCATTTAGAAAATATGGTTTAAATTTCCTAGTGCATAGAGTGGTGCTAGGTCATGGGAGCTTCCACTTAGTTTTTACTGACAAAAATGAGTAGGTGTCCAGGCATTTAATTATTCATCATGTATTTTTTTGTGATATGACAGTCCCTAAGCAATAGCAATGACTGCAGAACTTCTTCCCAAGGAGTGTTTTTTTAAATTACCCCACACTGCTGAGGTGGAGTTGGGGAGAAGGGCACCGAGCACTTTCCATGGTAATGGCATGAAGTTAAAACATTGTCATATTCGCAACTTAGCATGCATAAAGCATAAAGTATTGCTCCTGTGATCACAGATCTAGTAAACAACAGATTTAAGATGTGAATCTTGTCAGTTATGGATCCAAATCTGTGATCTTCCATATCCGTCCTATGTACAAAATTACAGTACAAACCTATACAAACCTATACAAACCTAGGTTGCTTCAGTTTGATCAAATACACAACTTTCTTGCAGTAAAATAAAAATGTCTTTAGAAGCAATTATAATACCTTTCCATCCTTTGAAGGTGTGAATTCTACCATTACTCTGAACAATAATAATTAAGGGAAAAATTATTTTGCATTGACCGGTCTTTCCCATGGGAAATATGTTCTAGAATAATCAAAAGCTTTAATCAATGAAAGTAATTATAAAACAAAATTATCGTTCTTTATAATCAAATATGTTTGTAGATGTTAAAATGAGACAGAAAGAGAGAGACTTTTCGGACTGGAGATATAGTTTAAGACAGGAGCACATACATTGAGTTCAAAGCCTGGATATCCCTTTGCGGAAGACAGAGAGACCCTCTGATCATAAGGCAAGAGTATTCCCTGAGCACCACTGGGTGTGGTTCCAAAATATAAACAAAACCGATAGCGATAGTCTATGATTTTGAACATAGACACTAAATTATTTTTTCTTTTTTCCCCCTTTCTTTGGCTTCTTTCTATTTGATGCCCTTCTTCCTTTTTTTTTGCCTTTATAAAGCATCAGCTTTGCTGGTGTTATTTGTCCTAATAGCATAAAAATCACTCTAGAGGGAGTCACTTACCCATTTTCCTCAAACCAGAAGTAAGCCAGTTACAGGAAGAAATTAATTTATGCTAATATCTTAAAACCCTGCCAAATGGGTCTTGCTATTTCATTAACATTCAGAATCGGATCCATAATTCAGAGTAATGTATTCTAGCTGCATTAATAAAAATTTTGATATTGATATGCTCATTAAAATTCTTCAAGATTTTTTCAAAGATAGCTTTTATATTAATCTGCTAATGAAAAAGCAAGGTGACTGCAGTGTTATTCGACTGAGTGATGCCTGCTCCGCCAAAGGATGCTGATTTAGAAGAAAGCACAGGCATAGTGATTTCTTCTTGTGGGGGACTTTGGTCAAGAGTTTTACCGATATCACTACATTAATCATAGAAATGATCAACAGCAACTATATGTGGTAAATTGTTATCATATCTACATTTTTGAGCCATACCAACATTCCCATCACTCTATATATGTCTCGGGCACTAACAGAGATACCATCAATTCTAGAAGCTTCTATTTCAAGTCCTCTGTTATTCTCCCTTCATCCTAACTTATTCTATGGCCAATATACTTAAGTTAATAACTAAATTCTATTGTCCTCACAATTTAAGCATGGGATTCCTAAATTTATTCAAAGTAAGAAATTTCAAGTAGTAAAATTTCAGACACATAAAGTTTCAGAAGATTTTCTCTCAGTGCAACTAAATAAAAGAGACAAGCAACTTACTGACCAGGGTTAAGAATTCACATCAACTGGAAGCAGTGTCTCTCTAGACTTCAGTAGGACTTAAAGGGCAGTTTCAAAATTAACCTGAATTTAGGAATGACAAGGAATTCTGTTTATTTTTTATTTTCTTCTTTGCTACAGCCCCTCAACCTTACGCAAAGGAGGAGTAACCCCTCAGCGATGCTCAGGGGTTACTCCTTGTTTTATTCAGAAATCAATTCCCTGGGGCTCAGGGAATCATAGGGCATGCTAGGGATGGAATCCTAGTTGGCCAAGTGCAAAGCCAGAGCCTTACCCACTGTACTTCCTTTCTGGCACCCAGGGATCCTGTTTGAAATATACATTTCCATACCTCTCTCTTCGAGATACTACTGTAGTAGGTTGGAGATATATTATGAAACTATAATTAGAAGGGTCGAGAAAACACAGGAGTAATGAAGAGTCTGGATTTTCCTATCATAGAGGTTAATTTAATTTTGTCACTTGAGGATGGATATTATCTCAGTGGAAATATTAAATAAAGCAGTTGATAATTATTGAAGTGAATAGTAAATAGATTCTATAGTTTCTATTGTGTTTAAGCTTGACCTTCACCCAATAATTATTAGTTTCTTATCTCTTAGTTTTCCTAATAGTGTCTATAAATGCAGGGCTCAGTGCTCAATATACAATTCCAATTACTTAGAAAACTAGCCTTCTTTAGGAAAACATTGAGATATATACTGGATGGTACAGAGAACTGTCAAATAAAAGAGCCTGTATGTCAATGTTTGCTGAGCTCAGCTATTAAGACATGGGAAAGAAGGTCAGAGAGGGCGCAGGAGCTAAGGCATTTGCTTTACACACAGCAAAGCTAGGTCTAATCTCTAGTACCACATACAGTTTCCTAAATGCTGCCAGTAGTGATCCCTGAGCACAAAGCCAGAAGTAAACAAACTCTGAGCAATGTTAAGTGTGATCCAGAAAATTCAACATCATGGAAAAGAGGTGACCTTCAAAATATTATATTATGCTATGCTATACTATGCTATGCTACACTATGTTATGCTATGTTATGTTATGTTGTGTTGTGTTGTGTTGTGTTGTGATGTGATGTGATGTGATGTGCTGTAATGTGATGGGATGGGATGGGATGGGATGTTATTACAATACAATACAGTGCAGTATAGTATAGTACATGTTATATAACTTGTCTATCTTTTCATTTGAACTTCAATCTATGTATTTTAGTGTCTATTTCAGCCTCATTTAATCCTGGGCTTTTTACTTACTGCAATTCATCATCCAAGATAATTTATTATTGACTCTGGTTTAAAGTTTGTAATAATATATTAGTTATACCCTGTTACATTTTTGATCGGGAATCCCTCAAAACATGCCAACTATCTACCACCATTTCTGGCTCCAGATATTTCTTTTAGGCTTTCATCCTAAAAGAACTTTACCTCTCAGTCATATTTAACTAGTAGATAGTAGAACAGACATAGCTCTAAAATAATCACTGCCTATTTTGAAGTCTTTCAGCGTTTTTCTCAAAAAATGTTATACATATTCCTCTAGGTATAAAATAATAACTGAAACATAAAATTAGTTTCTGTGGGAACTGATGTAACACAAACTTAAATGTCTACTTAATCCTAAATGATTAATAGGTGATCCTTTCCCTGATAAGGATGAAAAATGAACGATTAAGAGGCAAGTGAAAGGGCAGAAATGACTCATGAGAGGAGCACGAGGAGGGCAGGTGGAATGTTTGAAAAATCCTTCCCAGTCTTGCCTTCCAAATTAATCACATGTTCTTTAAGATATATGGAGCTCATGATTTTATTTTTAGAAGTAAATGAAGGCAATGAGATTAACAGAGAGGGGACATAAGATGCTTGTAGGATATATTTCAGTAAATGAATCTCAATTGAATTTAGCTCTTGTAAGTAGAGCCTGGTGGATGAATCATGAATAAATTCCAGTGCCTTGGGATTAGGCTGAACACATTTCCAGTAATACTTTCTTCCGTTGTTGTGTCGGGATGGAGACATGAATGAAACACAAAAGACAGTAAGTAAAGCATTTAGCATTTCCATCTACATGTGCATGTAAATGAGTTATGATCCTCCTTGAAGAAATGCGCAGAATCAAACTCTATTTCATTTTATAGTATGAAATCTTTGAAGTGCCTGTTCCTAAAATTTGTTACAATTATCAAATAGGCCTTAATAACTCATTGCAAGGCTATAGCAAACTAAGAAGTTCCATATACCCTGTAAAAATTAAAAACAAAACCTAGAGGTGAATACCCAAGGAAAAGAAGAAAAGGGATTACAATTTAGCATATTTTTATATTCATTTCACCTTACTCCCCTCTCATGTTTTCTCTCTTTTTTTTCCAGCCAGAATGTTCTACTTAGATTTTCTAGCTTTCTATTCAACCTGGAGTTGGCATTAGACATGACTACATTTAAATTGGAAAATAGCAGGAAGGCAATTCAAAGGGAAGAAAGAATGGATGAAGGGTATCAACACTTCTATTTAACAGTACCAGTACTCCATGGTGGTTTCTGGGCACATTATGCATGTTCTGCTCACAATACTGTGTTGTAAATACTATCATCTCCAGTTGGCAACTGAGAAAATGCATCGGAGCAGGTGCTCCTTATCCAACATCACTCACAAAAAGTCCTACAATTTTACTTCAAAGTACAAATTCAATTCCTCCCACTTATCAGATGTGACTGACTTTTTAACCAATGCCCTTTCATCTTCCTACCATTTCCATAAAGCCATGAACTAATGCAACTATAGTTTTGCCCTGAGGTTCTAGTCTACAAATAAAAGCCATAAAGGACACAGGCTGCAGAGATTGTGTAGATGAAGCACTTTCCTTGTGTGTGGCTGACCCAGAGGTTTGACTGCTGGCATTGCATATCTTTCCTCAAATAATTGGAAATAGTAGTTCCAGAGGACAGTCACTGTGGCTCAATGACATTTAAAATTTTACAAATATGTTTTGCGATACAGATACTGAGAGGGTTATCTTTGTACATCTCTTTACCTACTTTCAACATTCAGTAGCTAAAGAGTGTCCAGAGTGATCACTTCCCTTATTATTATCATACTGGCCCCTTCTCTATCCTAACTTCCCGGAGAGAGAGAGAGAGAGAGAGAGAGAGAGAGAGAGAGAGATAAGAAGAAGGGCATACTGGATTGACTACTCACAAATCAACATGAGTTTGGAACTTGTAAATTGTTCCTTTATTGTTCATGACATTTTTGAACTAGATTATCTGTTACTTGCAAATGAAATCAACCCTAAGAGAAAAATAACTACACTGAAGTTTATTTTGAAAATTAAAAAAAAAAATACCTTTTAACAGGGCCAGAGCGATAGCCCAGCGGTAGGGCGTTGCCTTTCACGTGGTCGGCCCGGGTTCGATCCCCGGCGTCCCATATGGTCCCCCGAGCACCGCCAGGAATAATTCTTGAGCAAAGAGCCAGGAGTAACCCTGAGCATTGCCGGGTGTGACCCAAAAAGCAAAAAAAAAAAAAAATACCTTTAACAGATGAGGTACCAACCAATCAAGGATGGCAGAAAACAGCATGTCAATTTATGAATAACAAAAAATTGTATGGAAATAAAAAACTACCTGGAAATCATATGTACATCCCTACATGTAATGCCAGAATAACATCTGAATGACTTCCTGAGAACTGCAATCTGCGCAGTGTTAATATATTACCTCTTTCCTTAAGAATAAAAGTCTTAGAAAGGTGTTTTATATTGGTTGAACATTGGAATTACAGGAAAGTTTTCAAAATACTTAGGTTAGGTAAAGTAACCTGGCCCAAGAGATAACAGGCGCTAAAACCTGTCCCCACTGATTCTGAATTAGCTTTCTATTAAGTGTTTTAAAAACTTGTAGGGACCATTCCATAAACTTTTAGCAGAAAAAAAAAGCAAATGACATGTTCTCAAAAAATCCCCAAGGTTCTCAGCATAAATAGAACTGGACTAGAAGCCAGGAGTCATTGGCGCTGCATTTATTGTTTGCAAGCTTGTACACAAGGGAGCAGCCTGGGACAGTGTTTCTTGGCTGGCTCACTGCACAAAGACTGCAAAGTTTGCAGAGGTACAGAGGGGTGAAAGCAACAATGCCTAGGTTTGAGGTGGCGAAGAGCTCGGTGGTAGGAAACTGGTATACATTTCACTGGGTCTCCTGGCACAAGCTGATCTTCTAATATGGTTTCTTCTACCAATCTCCTCTCTCCTGTAATACCCCCTCATTTCCTTTAGATCTGCTTCTCAAAAACCTGTAGTTTAGCCCTTTTTGAGGTCAAAAGCAAAGTAGAAGTCTTTACAAAGCAGCAAGGAAGAGAGGGAATACTTAACAGAGTATCCTATTCTATCTCAAAAAAGACTCCATTACTCTAGGAGATAACCCAAGCTCAGCCACTTCATACTTTAGATCGGCTTCTCCCTTTTCTCGGTGAAATTTTCATAGTTGGAGAATGTAGGTGGGAAGCAGAAGGGTCAAGCAGAATAGACACCACAGTGGTTCCGGCACCCACTGCCCTCAGAAATGAACTTTTATGTAAGAGGTGCGGATCACTGACTTCTGGACCGGAAATGGAGGTTTGATTGTCTTGAAATCATCTGCTGATTCTAGGCTATATGTCCTTTCGGCTAGAGAAGGTTAATGAGTTCTTCATTACCTGTTGGTGTGGGAATTCAATTTAATTATATATGTAAGAATTTCTACGTGAAAAAGAGCGTCAGAAGATGCTATGCGTTGTGAACGGATGGGAACAACTTTTAATAGTTTCCAGATCATCACCTGCTATCTACTCTAGACACGAATCCTCTTCCCTTACTCAGCTTTCTCCATTTTTTTCATCCATTAGCAACACTTCCTATGGGGGAAGAGGGTTGTTTAAGAGTCGCTGGTGTCAGGGTCAACCCGGAAATTCGGTGGAAATCTGGGGGTGAAGGCTAGTCCCCCAGTAGTTGTTTAAGCGCCCTTGTATTTTAACAGGCCAACAATAACGTCAGAAGTCAAGTGCGTTTCCACAGCTTGCTCTAGTCATTTATTGCTCCTTAGAGTCCAAAATACCTTTGTCCTGACTCTCTCCTGTTGGAGATAAGGAAGGCTGGAGGGCCGTTGCCGTTCCTTGGTCCTGCAGGGATCGTGGGCGCTGGAGGCCAGCCTTCTGGTGCTCAAGCTCCCTTCTGACTTCAGCTCCTGAGTCAGGAGGGGCACCTTCTTCTCTGGTGCATTATTCCCTGTCACCAGCTCTGGGAGACAGCTTGCTGCTCTGGCTGGCCCTGCCACAAGGCCTCCCGCTGGGTTTATTCCATTCCCAGGCTCTGCTGAGGCAGCTCCCACCTGGGCCCCAACATGACGCAGAAAATCCCATCCCGGTTACCTACATGCAGGTTGTTCAGAGGCTACCCAGTGAGAAGGAAAAAGAAAAGAAATCCCTCTTTCTCTGTATCCCACTGTCCTGTCTGTTTCCTTCATAAACAGTTGCAGGCTCATCAAAAATTCATAAAATGAGAAATCAAATAACCTTCTGTGCCATTCCGGGCAAATCCAACACCTTTGAGGGAATAAGTCACAGGGATCCACGTTTCTCCAGTACCACCAATTCCTGAACTCTTATAGATGAGGCTGATGAGCCAGCAAATTCTTTGGAATTATAGAATTATAACGCATGTTTACTCAGGGGAATGCAGTCTGGAGAACCCTGGCTGGGGTAGGAGAAAGAAGACAGAGACCTGTTAGCTCCGCAGAGACAGAGGGGATTTCCTTAGGTCCCTAAATTACTGTCATTTAACTATTATTTCAGCTATTGTTGATAATCAGTCACTCTGTCTCTACTTCTGCTTCTTCAATAACCTATTGATAGCTTTTTTATTGTCAATGAATTAATATTTAAATTTTTCATGGTTGTACTCCTGGAAGGCTGAATATTTATTTGATCCTACAGTAAAATTTCCAAAAGGGGCTATTAAGTATGCTTAAAAAATGGGAATGGGCAGATGGACACAGACTAAATAAAATGAGGGAGCGAATAGAGTTGATCGACTTTCTGTCTCTTTTGCCTTTTTTAAAAAGTCACAGCTATCTGTCAGGCTTAGAGGAACAGGGGAGAGCCAGGACTTAAAAAATGCTTAAATTTAGGGAAGCCTACAGGAGAGTCATTGATTAAGTAGGCTCTCCCTTTAACTCCAGTCTGACTACTGCATCATACCGGGTCTCATCAACTCACCAATTTGTTTTTAAATGATCTTTTGAAGAGGATGGGTTTTCCATACTTCAGCTTCTCTCTCATGAGCAATATACAACTCTCCCACTGATGTCCGCTGAGGTGCAAATGTCAATGCTACTCTACTCCTTCTCCTCCCCAGTCAATAGTGTTAGCTCCATCATGAGGAAAAGACTTATTTTGATTATGAGCTGTCAGCAGTTTCCCAAAGTTTCTCCTGTTTACCTTCAACTTAATTTGGATAGAGCTGACAAAAATCAATTTGAGACATGGTCAAGACTGCATCTAGTATACTGATATCCCTTTCTCTCTGCATAGAGGGAGGGAAAGATGGTGGAGTTGTGCACCGAACCTGCTTTCATACAGGGTGGCGTTTATGCAATTCCCACCATAAACAGCACAGCAATGTTCCTGGACAAAGTATTTATTAGCCAAAGTGATTTCTTTCGCAGAGGTAAAGAACTACACCCAGTTTAATTACAAGGCAGTTTATTTAAAGGACTTGATCTTTGGGCTTAGCTGACAAAAACAGCAGAGTTTAAATTTCACAGAAACCAGTACCACACTTACTTTTCTGTGCACTTTGTCTAATCAGGTATTCGATTCTGTTTGCACTTGCAAAAGATGTTTCCAAACTGTACGTCTGCTTTTACTCACCTAGGTCCTAACTTCTGTACAAATTGAGTGCTTATTGGTCTGATTAGAAAGATAAAATCAGATCTTGTTCAAAGCAAGTGATCTCTGTGTGTACATGTGTTTAAATATTAGCAGTAAGGTATATATTTTTTAGTTTTAATGGGTCTTTATTTTGACTTTTTGTTTTTATTGAGGATTGGGCTCACACTTCTGTGGTGCTGCAGGTTTGCTCTTGGCTCTTTTCTCCTAGGGATTACTCCTGGAAGGCTCTCAAGGAGTCTATGGTGCCAGGGATCTTACACAGGTCAGCCAAAGAATCAGCTTAGTCTCATTGATTTTTAAATTTTTTCTAGTTTCCATTATTTTGTACTAAGTTTTACTATTTCCTTCCTTTATCTAACTGAGTTCCTTTTGTTGAGTCTTTTTTTCTAGTTCCTTAAGCCAATGTTGTGGTATTCTTTGGGCTATTTCGTGCTTCCCACCGATGCTTGCACTCCTTTAAAGGTCTCTCTTAATACTGCTTTTGCTGTGTCCCACACACTCTGGTGAATGTACATCTATAAAAAGTTCAATTTGCGCTTCCAGTAATTCTTCATCACTTTTCTGATTTCCTTTGACCCACCACTTTGTTTGATTTCTTAGTGTTTTGAGGGCTTCCTGTGTCTGCAATTAATATCCATTTTCAAGGCATTGTGCTCCTGAGACAAGAGCTGAAATGGTTTCTCTTTTGGCCCTAATTTTCAAGAAATAAAATTGTTGGGTCATCTGTAAACTCAGTTCCTAATATTTTTGAGTGATCTCCTTCTGTTGCTTTAGATAATATATTTTCAAATGCCTGAAGCAGTCACATTTTGAAGAACGGACAAGATTGATAAACAGTTAGCCAGCTTTCCTAAAGCAAAAAGAGAAGATTACAAAATGAAATAGGAGGCACTCCAGAATCCACACTATATAAATTCACCACTAGACTACTATGAAAATATTTATGCCATAAAATTGGAAAACCTAGAAGAAATGAATACAGTTTGATGCTTATAGCCTTTCAATGCTAAACTAGAAAGGAATTAGAACACTGGAATACACTAATCAAAGAATTTTCTTCAATCAATGAACTAGAAATGGTAATCAAGAGTCTTCTCCTAAAAACAAAAGCCTGGGCGGCATATGAGTTTAACTATATACCTCTCCAACTCTCTAACAAGATCTGCTTAAGGGCCAAAGTCACACACAGAATACTGACACCCCTTATGGACCAAATTCTTGACCACTCAAGAGTAATGTCTGAGTATGCTCTGAGTTCAGCTAGGCTTGGCCCCAAAACAATTGGTGGAGAAAAATTAAAGATGACCCACTTTCAATCCTTTTCATGCTTCTCTTGAAGTAGTAAAAAAGTTAGGAAATCTCCCAAATAGATAATGTGAGACAATCTGCTACCTTATAATATCAAAAAGGTAAAAAAATCAAACAAACCTGGAAAATATAGACTTATATCCTTTCTATTAATAAAGATATATAATTTTTTAAAATATTAGCAAACTGGATGTTACTAAAAAAGCAAAAAAAAATTAGCAAATTGAATTCAACAATACAATATAATGGTAATACATTTTATTATATTGGGCCCAAAGATCATATTGGGCCCAGAGAGATGGTACAGTTGGTTAGGAGCTTTGACTTATCCTCCATGAACACATAGTCACAATATATTACATAATAAGAAAAAACAAAACCTTTCCCTGTAGACCAGGTCAGATATACCTGATCTATTATTCAATGTAATTTTGAGAGTCCCAAGTAAAGGACAATTGTGACAAGAGACATTAAGGACATCCAGGATTGGAAAAAGATATCAAAATGATCTCTATTCACACATAAAATACTATACTAAAAACTAATTCTTAAATATTTAAGTTTAATATTTTAAACAACATAAACACCTATAAATAAGAAATCTGTATTAGTACGCGGCAGATTGCAAAATCAACATATAGAAATCTGTGGGCAGTATTATATGCAAAAATGAAGAAGAAAGAGGAAAAACTTTTAAAACATCTTTCACATTAGATAAATTCTAAAATATCTCAGTACCTGTGAATCAGCCTCAAAGTAAAGGGATTTACATAAAGAAAAACTATAACTACTAAGAGAAATACAAGAAAGAAGGAAATAAGAATCCATCTACTGTTCATGGATCGAAGAATATCCTCAAAATGACCATCTTATCCAGTGCACGATTCAATCAATGCACGCCTCTATACAAATACAATTCACATTGTTTAAATACAGAACCAAATGGTCTTAAACATATGGAGTAATAAAGCCCCAGAAAAATCAAACAACTATAGGAAAAAATACTAAGTGAGTTTTTGTTTTCTCAACTTTAAATTATACTCATAAAGTTATAGTAATAAAGATACTGTGACACTGAATTAAACTCTTATACCAATCATATAGAATTGAAAGCTCCAGAGATAATCCAAAAGAATATAAAAAATTCAATTCCTTGACAAAGTACCTAAGAGTATGCTTAAACAAGGAAACCTCTTAACAAATAGTGCCGAGAAACTAGTCAGTCGTAAGCAGATAAAATGAATCCAAAAAAGGTGATTCTTTACAACATACACAAAAGTTAATCTAAAGTAGATTTTAAAGTCAAGATATTGAACCTGAATCCATAAATTATACCAAGGAAAATATAGGAGCAAACTTTTCATGACATTGACTGAGTGATTTAACACCATTGGCTAACAATAATAAAAAAAACAGAGATTGAATCAATTTAAGAAGATTTTAATAACAAAAGAAATGATGACTGAATTTCAAAAAGTCACCTCCCACAGACTGAAGCGGAAATATTTTCCCATCACTCATATGACAAAGGGTTACAATCAAGAGATATAAATTCAGTTATAAACGTAACAAGAAAAAATATAATCAACCCTATTCATCCATTCATAAATGAGAATAGATCAATAGAAACATCCTCAAGAATAACATATGTAGGTAACGAACGCAGAAAAGTGTTCTGGGCGTAAACTAATCATCACAGAAAAATGCTAATCAAAAATAGTAATGAGAAAGTACTTCACACCAGGAGACAAGCAGAAACATCAAAAAGAAAGCAGCACCACCACCACCAAAAACAACAAATAAATAACAAATAAAAAAAGAACAATGCTGGAGTGAATTCTAGGGAAAAAAGGAACCCCTCATTCACTGCTGGTGGAAATGTCAGCTTGTTCCGACATCTTTTCATGTTTTTTAATTTTATTTCTTTACACCTTTCTCATTGTAGGCTAAGCAAGTTTGTTCATGGTAATTTATTTATAAATTCATGACAACATACAATATGTTATCACCAATCCTGCCATCATTGTACTCTTTCCCACCAAGTTATTTCAATTTTCTCTCACTTATCCCATAAGCGCTTGCCCCCTCCATGAGCAAGCCAATGATTTATTTTCCATTTTTGTTATAATTCTGCTATGAGAATGATCAAAACTTATTTCTCAGAAGGGAACTTGCAAGATTGTGTACTTCACTATGGAGCTATTAAGTCCTTTGCATAAGAAATTACTAAAATATTATAGGATTGCTTTCAGGGCTGATACTATTAAATCAGACAGCTCCCTTATATTACAATCCAGCCAATCTTAGTGTGCTGGATGGTTTATCAGTGCTGCTTGGGTCATGTACCAGGAAGTCTGAAATTTTAATGAGGTGGATATAGCTGTAGTTGACTTTCTAAGTAAGTGGACTATTACCCCAAGTTTCATATATAAAGTTTTTTTAAGTTTCATATGTGGAAAAAAATGAAAAGAAAATGGCAAAAGCAAGCATGATTATTGGAGCTCCTCAAATTCATAGAAGCAACCTTAGAGTCCCACTGCTATGATTCCCATGCAGGGAACAGTAAGCCCCAAAATGCCTGTAGAGGCTTAGAGTTAATGAGAGGTTGCTTGACTCACTAGGATATAGTCACTTTTGTCACTTGTCACTCTGTCACTTGTCTTCCTGCTGTTCACTCATTTGCTCTCGAGTAGGTGCCAGTAACGTCCCATCGTGGGGATGAGGTCCATTAGAGCGCAAAAAGCTTGATGTGTGCTTATCAATTTGAAATTTGATTGGCTTTATCTTGTATATCTTTGGTGAGAGGCATTCTAATGCAATAGGGTTTCGCTCAGGCGCATTCTCTCTCCAGTACTCAGCAGCCAGGGCTGTAAGTACACTGGTATACTGGTCGGTTGACGCTGGTGTTGTAGCTCCACGTTTCTTTCCTAGCTACTGAAACATTTCAGTTACCATGAACAAGCTCTCCTGGGAGATCAGTAGAGACCATGAGAGAAAGAAACTAGCAGATCTCAATCCCAAAGAGTTGGTGTAAACTAGTCAACTTCAGGTGCCCCTACTAGCCGAATGTAAACAAAGCCAGCAGAAATCAGTCCATTCAGACTAGAAGTATCTAGCTGATTACAACTAAAATTGCTAATATGTAAAATTTCTTGTATTAAAATAACATTTCTAACTCCTCTAATGTTGGGAAATTACTACATAAAGAACAATTATATGTAGAACCAATGAAACCAATTATTTTTCTTTTTGAATTTTTTATTTATATTTGTCGGGCGCCCGCTGTCCCCTGACAGTGCCGGGAAGCGAAGTTCCTTCTACCTCCTCAAGCAGGCGAGGAATGGATGAACACTCAGGAGTCCGATGCGGTTTTAAAAAGACTTCACTTATCACAGGTTCAGGTGCATATAAATCAGCAAAAAGGAAAAACCCGATGCTTAGGATTCCAGGCTAAAACCCAGCCACGTGTAGTCCAAGACAGGCAACCACCACGTGTGAACCCAAGGGGAAATGTAAACGCCTCACAAGAAGTAGATCCCACCGAAAATAGAAGCCCGGGAGAGCGGAACCGGCCAGCTTATACCGCCTCCCCAACTCAGACCTTCCTCCCATTGCAGCTATGGAAAGCAGGGAGGGTCCAATGCCCAGGTAACCCCTCCCCTGCATCTCACCTAGGGCCTTTACTGTGCTAATGTTTTGTTTCATAGTTGCCTTTGAAACAGAGAAGGGGGGTTCTTGAGATGGCGGCATGCCACTGTACCAAAGACCAACAATTCAATGCCAGTTAAATATTTCTCCAAGTTTCACAAGTCTCCCCTACTTCATTGTAGTTTTATATTTTATCAGGGAGCCATGCCATTTGTTTGAAGCTAAACAGCATTTCTCTCTGGCCTCCACTACTTTAGTGTTCCATGTGGCCGTGGCTAATATCAAGATCGCTGCTAGTCCTAATGATGATTGTGATAGCTGTACTGGGAGAATATTTATACCACAGCTAGTACAGCATACACGGTCAGATAAACTGCCACACGGGACGGCGTGGCGTGATGAGGATTTCGGGAGGCAATCCATATGAGATGCAAAGGCCCTTATCCTGCAAATATGAGATGAGCGCTCATTCCCTGAGAACTACAAATGCCTTTATAATTCCTTATACTTTTGGCTCTCTGCTTCGCCCATAGTAATTTTTTTGTGAGGGAGAAATGAAGTTTTGGGACGATCCAAGTTGGACAGGCAAGTGAATTCGACAGTGCTCCTGGCCTTAGCTCAGAATGATCCCTGAATGTGCTAAGCTGGGAAATCACATGTCAGCCGGGCAGGTATCAAGCCCAGGGAGTTGCATGTGAGGGTAGTGCTTTTAACTTTTGTACTATTTTTTATGGATAAGCACATTATAATATTGTACTTATGTTATTCTAGATTTATTTGTGTTAGATTCCAAACTATTAGCATAATCTCAGTATCATCATCCATTTATTCAAATTCATTATTTCCAGAATGAATAGGTAAGAAAATTAAATGTGCAGAAAGAACTTTCACCAACTTCAATGCTCATTCATTCTTCGACATTTGAACCCAATTCTATCTACTCCAAAAATCTGTAGTTTATCCCCATATGACTAATTTACTCCATGCTAGACATTAATTATTAGCAAGTACTTACCTTATGTGGGTAACCGTGATTCTGCTGAGTATCTTCTACTGCTATCCATTTTTTTTTAGGAAAGTGTAATTCTGTGGGAAGGAACTTCTGACATTTCCTAGTGAAACT
>JAJIBD010031222.1:0-30693 GCA_021461705.1 Cryptotis parvus | reverse complement strand
ATTTTTGTCACAAAATATTGTCACGGTACAATGCAAATCTATCATATTACAATTCAAAGTCTTAAATTGAAAGGGAGTGTAATCAGGTGCCATAGCCATATGTCAAATGTGTTCAATAAAATTAAAAGATGAAAGAAAAAAACTTTTGTCCGTCCAGGAAATTCCAACCTCTAGTGGACTTCAACTCTTGATATTCAGGGATCCAAAGAAAACAACTGATTTCAAGAAGGTATGCATTAAAAAGAGTTAAACTTAGCTAATGCAAACGCAATAGGCTGATGATGGAACAAAAATAGCATGCATTTAGGAGTAAAACTGAAAATACAGCCACCTTCTTCTTGGGGTCTAAAGAAGTAGTCTTTCTTATTGACTTCATATAAACTAGAGAATTCAAAGAGACTAACCTACTAAAAGATCTAATATTCCTTGATTCTTCTATAGAGTATTCATGCATCATCCAAATTATCTTGATGTCTTCTGCCTCTACAAAAGATCTGTGCACCTCCCTGGCCATTTAGTTATGACTTTATTGGGCTTACAAACAGATAGTATACTTCTAGTGATCTCAAGGTCTTGAGATCTATTCAAATAGAAGAGGGTGTACAAAGAGGGAAGCAGGAAGCGATTGAATTTCTTTCTTCATAAATAGAATATAGTTTTCTCTAATGGGAAACAAGTTTCTTGTCCTTTTAAATCTTTGAAGAGAAACATAAAATGTATGCAAAATGACTGAAATCACTCATCATCACTACTATCTTCCTGTTAATTCATCGATTTATTAGAGCAGGCACCAGTAATATCTCCATATGTCCTGCCATTTACAAGTAGTAGCTCAAAGGTAATCCGCTGCCCAGGAACATAAAGAGCTCTCAAAACCATTATATAAGGTCATAGGGAAATAACCTAATATAATAAGTGGATTGTATTGGGGAGATTGGGCATTTAATGAAGCTTAAGTAGGGCTGGCTGGGCGGGTGGCATACTGTTGTAGTCACCCCAAATAAAGTATTTATTGATGAACCGTGAGGTCATAGTGCATTGCAGCGAAATGGGCTAGAGAGTCTGGGCTCCATGGGTGGAGTTGGTACAAGAGTGGAGGTCCTGGGATGGGAATGATGTCTTATGGGGGATGTCGCTCATTGTTGTGAGGCCTTGCTGGGGGTGGCAGGCCAGGGGCTAGAACCCGCCAGGCCTCCCGGGGTTCACAGCAGCTGGGCACAGGAGAGTAAGTAGTAGCCTCTACTTATGTCTTAGAGTCTCTGGTTCAAAGTATACTCTGGGCTTGATTGCAAAACTATTGTAGGGAGGAAGTCGATGATCAGGTTTACAGCTTGGTTTAAGGAAGGAGCTGTACGAGGGAAGTCCGGATATGAATAAGAATATTGAAGATGAATATGAAGGTCTGATATGAATATGAATGGTAAGATATTATGGAATGATATGGGACATAATGAAGAATTCATCATAAAGGCCACATCCCCAAACATCCAAGGATAAAAATAAATAGCCCTGGCTCCCCAAAAGTACCAACACAATATTCTTAGTGTGTGAACTTCATCTCAGTATCATTTTCTAATTTTTGGTAACTTTTTTATTTATGTACAGGTTCACCGGTCCTATGGTTCACCTCCCTTATATACATAGAATCATACAATGATTTTATCGTCTTTTTTCATATTAGTTTTAATAATTATTGTCATGGTTGTTTAATATGCCAATTCTTTCATTTTTTTGGTTATAGTGTCTTCAATTATAAAATATTAAAAATGTATGCATTTATACTGATGGATAGATGCTTTTCATTTTTCTTCATTTAGCGAGAGTACTGCTAAGACTGAGTCACCACAAAATGATAGACCTGGCACCACACAGCTGGCAATTTTTTCGTTATTCTGGCACCTTTCGTTGTATCTTCCAAACTGGTAAATCCATATGTAAACCCAGAGTATTGAAATAATCAAGTCCACCTGAAAATTTATAAGTACACCATTAGACATTTTTTAAATGAAGAAGTCCAGCTTAAAGCCAAAAGATACTTTTTCATTATAAAGGAGTGATTCGAAGTTCTTCCTTGATAAGTAAAGTCCACTATCAAGAGATGTCTATTCAATGACTTTCACTGCATCTCTCATGTCCTGTCTACTTCCTGTGAACTGGAAAATTTTTTGACAAGGTTAGAGAAATTTGGGATGTGATAGTCTTTATCGAATGGAATTTTTAAACTCATCCCACCACTTGCTTTGATGATACCTAGAAAATGATAGACTTGGCGGTGCTTAATAAATTGATTCTGAATAAAGGAAATAAGTTATTATTAATATTATTTTTGAGGGAATAACATTTTTATTTTACCACTGTCTATCACTGTATCACTTGGTTTCCATTCTGATTGGCTTGAGCAGGTACCCAGTAACATCTCCACAGATCTCTGTCTCTATGCGGTGAGTCTAAGGGCACCTGGGTTTGCTCCAGGAACATAAAGAGTTCTCAAACCATTCCATCAGGTCATGAAATGGTTCCATAATGTTGGTATTTGGCAGCACTGGACTGCAGGAATGCTGGCCTTGCTGTATAAATAATTTTAGCCATCTTTAAATCTTGTATCTGATGATGAAACTGTGGGGCATGGTCAGCCAAGCTGGGCGGTGGAGAGGCTGGGTCCGCTGGTTGAGTTCTCTACATAAAAGTCCACGGAAATGGAGCCCCTGAGTTAGTAGTCTGGCTGGTCAAGTAGGTTCTGCTGGGGTGGCGGTCAGGCCAGAACCCGCCATCCCTCCCATATGCTCATGAGCGATTGGGCACAGTGGGTTGAGCCAGTAACACCTCCTGCCCCATGTCTGTGAGTCTTTGTATAATAGTAATTTGCACTTATTATGTGTGTAGTTTTTCTGGCGGTCCAGAGAAGTGCAGCTTAATAATTTAAACCCTTAAATTACGGAAAGACTTAAGAACCCATGAGAGGTAATGCACTTGCTGTTTAGGTATCTAACCCAGGTCGGAATGCCAGGCGATATGGTCCCTCTGAACACCACAAGGGATATTCTTGAGACAGAGCCAGAAATAACTTCTAAGCACTATAGGTTTCCCAACCTCCATCAAACAAACATAAGTAAAAATATGAAAGAAGATGATCATGCTTTCTTTTCCCAGAGTTACTAAGAAATTAATAAAATTAATGAAATAATAAGAGAAATTAATGAAATAATATTGCAAATGTGCTTATTACCAAGTAAAAATTAAATACATGGAGGTAACTTATATGAATCATGTGGATGCTGGTGGTAAGCTGCACAGACCCCACTAAGTCTTCAATATGTGAGAATAATAAAACATTGCTGGGCCCAGATCTATGTAACAGCACAGTAAATGGTTATGACATTAGTGTTAGTGACTAAAAGATAGATGCTGCAAATCATCACAACATTAATTAATTAGTACCTGCCAAGGAAGCATCCCTTGGGGTTAGTGTTAGGGTCTTAGCGCAGGTTAGTAGTTAGTGCCATCAGGGGTGGGCAAGTAATAACTAATTAACCAAAGTAACTTTATTGGGTGAAAAGAAGTTTCTGTTAATTACAGAATTGAAATTAGTTAAATTGGGTGCCATATTTATGAAATTGATTTTGCTTCATCGCGTGATAGAAGTAGATCGGTATACTAAATGAATATTTGAATGAATATTAATATATTTAATATATATACACTAATGGGTGTTATGAATATGTGACTGGAATAACATACAGCCTTGGTGTGATTTACTTAAATCAATCACTTAATTTTCATCTGTTTCATCTAAAGTGGTGCATGGGAACAAGAAAATGGTAGGGAAGTGCACAATAAATATGGGATTTAACTGTTTTCAAACATTATTCTTAATTGCACCCCCAACTAAAACATTCATAAAAATAGTAAGAAATCATATTTGAAACTCAATTTTATGGAACCACAATGCTTAATAAACACATCAATTAGTCCTCGACTTTTCTATTTATCTCCTAAGAATCGCAAGGAAAGATAAGAGGGCCATCTTTAGCATATATTTAAAGAACACTTTTCTTAATCTCAAGTTTAGGTATTTCCATTTATTTGGATGTAAAAGTAGACATGTAACTTTAGTTCGGTACCATCTTTTTATGACAAGGGTATGAAAGAGGGGCTTAGTCTTCTTTAAATGTATCTCAGAACAGAAAGACCAGAGAGTATGAATTCAAATAGAAGGAAGCTATTAAAAAACAAGGAAAGAAGAGTGAGAAAAATTATGAAGCAACTTTCTATACATCTATCTTTTTCTCATTCCCAACTGCTTTCTTGCTCACATTTTGACAATAACCATATATGTGGCTATATGTGGTATATACACCATACAAACGCCATATATACATATATATGTATATATGTATATATATACATATATGTATTATATACACATATATATGTACATATACATATATGGTGGCAGTTAGGTAGCTAGGGGCAATATTGTATATACATATATATACATTGTATATACATATGTATATATATTATATATGGTTACAACAAAATATATATATATCTTTGATCTTACATATAAGATATATATATATATATATTTTTAAAGATTTCATAGGTACCATAGCTGCTAGTTGCTCACTCTAAGCGTGAGGAGAGTTGTATCCAGAGTTACTGTGTGGTGAATATGCTTCTTGAGCCAAACATGGAAGGTACCTGTGTAACACAGGATTAGCAACAGGCTTAACTGGTCAGAGTTTTATCAGATTTTACCAATACTACACAGAAACAAAGATACAGCAATAGTTTAGTGAAGAAAATTAAGTGGCGTATACTTTCTGATTTCAACATTTTGAATTTGCTTTAGAATCCTTTCTTCTCTCATGCAAAATTTAGTGTCAAAGCCAAATCCTGAATATTACTAAAAGTTAGTTCATGCGTTAATTTTGGAGATTTAAATACTTTATGGCTGTGAACTTGGTCTCTGCAGTGCAATTAAAGAGAAACAGACCACATTTTAGAAGCAAATAATCATGTCAGGTAATCAAAAAACAAATTACAGCAAGACTAAACTGCTCAAAGAAGAAACTGTGGCGAAATCGCAATGAGATTGATGCCTAGAATGGACTATACTATCTGTCTGAATTCTCTTTGAGATTTATTGAGATTTAAACATTCACAGTACAGGCTGTAGATTTACTTGAATAATTCTACTAAATTTCAACAATTTTAAGGGACAGAATGATAGTTCAGTTAGTAGGGTTTTGCCTAGCATGTGGTCAACCAAGGTTGGCATCCCATGTGGTTCTCTAGTACTTTCAAGTAGGAGAATATTGTTTGAGTGGTTGATCCAGAAGTAGATCTCTAAGAAAGTACCAAACATGAGTTTTGAGAATTTAGCTATCATTCTAACTAAATTTGTTTTTTGAAACTATGAGCTGTTTCATAGCAAGCAATAATTCTATCTTCAGTTCCATTAAGAATAATTAACTGTATCCTTCTATATTTTTTTAAATTCTAAAAATACTCAGGAGAAACTAAGTTTTAAAAAGAAGGGCAGAGAAATTATACACTGAAAATGAACAAATTGTAAAGTCTAATATTTTATATAAACAGTCAGGTGAATTTCTAGTAAGTAGTAGTTGTGATCGAAAGCAAATACCACTGCTTAAGGGAATAGGATGCTGTTAAATACAACCATTTATTAATCAGAAACAAACTATTTAAGAATCATAAAGGACGAATCTATTTGGTATGCACTAAGACATTTATTTCTCATAGATATAAATATGTCTTAATGGGATGAAGTTTTTTCTACTTTTTTTATATTCAATATTATCAATGTCTAATCTAAAAAAACTAACCCGAGTACTGTAGAGGCGAATCGCCTAACTGGTACTCACACAGCTACTAAAATATTAGAAACTAGTAATAAATTTTTATATTTCTTCAAATTATATTTTTACTCATGTTTAGGATCGGTAAGCCATCTTCTCAGGCAATCATCGACGCATTTATTCAGTCCTCTAAATGTCTATTATGCACCTACACCCTTGTGGAACCCAAGTGGGAGAGTAATCAAAGAGACTATCCCTGCAGAATCACTCAGAACCATCGATGTTCACATCATAAGGGGGGGGATGATAAATGTGATACTTAAAAAAAAGGGCATCTGCTCTGTCGCATATATAATATAATATATACTAAACAACCAGATATTGTTAATAGAAATGTAATCTCTGTGAGCTCAGAACGTGCACCTTACTTCCTGTGGGACGGAATCATAAGTGACTGGAAACTTTGGAACTAAATAAATAGGGAAAAAGATCTAGAGATGAGTAGAGGTTTCAGAGTGATAGTCTTAAGTTCAGCTTTACTAAACTGTAGTGAGCACCACATTTTATTGTAAGTGGGATAAGAAATCACCAGAGGGTTGAAAATAATTTTAACGCTTCGTGACTCTAATTTTCTTAAAAAATATTACCTTGGCTATTGTGAGAAGAATTCGCTTTAGTGTTATAGGTCATAATGGAGGCGGCAGAGGAGTTAGCTAACTCTTAGTAAACACAGATGAGTTAGTGCTAAACAGTGAAAAGTAAAGAAATGTTTTGAACAAATGCTTGCTCTCTTGGAAATGTAATAATAAATTATCACTAAATTTAAAATGGTAAACTCTTATCTTGGGAGGGTTTAATAAATTGAATAACTTAATGAACGGTGAAAACTTTTTTATAGGGAACAATTAAACCTAGAGTCCATATTATCAGCAAATAATTTTGTAGTAATGTTTTCATTGTTCACAATTTACAGGCTTGAAAGCTTAATATTTACCAAGACAAGGTCTGTGCATACAATTGATCTTAATTATTTAATTAAATAAGGTAGTGGAGAGTATCAAGGAACAATAAATGCAAAAGACCAACATAGAAATGACCGCATTCATTTCCAGGGATATAAACCATGATATTCAATATCCAAGGCCAGGTAGCTATGGATCTAGAGTATATGTCAGTATGAATAGTAATCTAAGGTGTTAAATGGGAACGAGGTTGAGGTGGGATAGGAAGGACCAGAAAGTGCTAATAATTGTTGAAAATGGGTGGGTAATCCTAAAACCGAGATTAAATTATAGGTAAGGATTATACATGATGTAAAACTTAAATGTAAGGTATTGTGTTTACACCTGTGATAGATATATATAGGTATATATATATAGAGGGAGAGGAGAGAAGATGAGAGAGAGAAGAAAAGTACAATCTCCTGAGGTGCAATTTGTATAAAAATTTAGGAATCGAGGATAAAGGGGTGGTGAAATGTGTAATGATGTAGGAATAGGTGTGGAAACATCTGCATGACTGAAACCCAACATGAAATGAAGCTTGAAGGTTAGCCACCCATGGCGGCAACATTTTGCTAAAATGGATCTTCTAAAGTTCTTAAAGAGAAAAAGTTCTTAAAGAGATCTGAACTGGCTTTTAATATGAAAACCTTAATGTAAAATGGAACATTTTGAATATTTAAAGACTCAAAGATTGGGACTGGAAGTTGGTTGAGGTTTTGTGTTCCTACTGCAAGCCGATGCCCTTTGGCTTCATAGTGCAGATATGGACATATTGAGATATTACTGAAACCCGCTCTAGCAAATAGATGATTAATTCAGATCTGTAATCGTGATCTGATCAGAAGATAATTGCATACAAACTTAACTGAAATCTAGAAATTCAAACTTTAACACTGAGACAGGGATGACAAAGTCATTAACTCATCCATGAATATTCACTCACACTGTGCCTTCCTCCACCACATTTTATTGATCCTGTTCCTCCTTGGGTTACACTTGCTTTTCCCCATTTTCCTTCTTTTTCTAACACAAATGGACTTTAATGGAGGAAACATGGTAATGAAAAATCAGGTATAGCCGCTGATACTAAAAGGGGCCAAGCGCTTGAGTTGGGGGTTCTGAGGGTGCTAAATTCTTCCAAACACAGCCAAGGGGAGTGTAAGGTTTGTCGCTGGGGTCTCCTCAGGCCTTAGTCAGGGCCCTCCTGGGTTCTCCTAGGCTGCCTTAAGGTCTCTCAGCATGGGCCTCCTGTATCTCTGGGCCACCTTAAATCTGGCCGTACTAAGGTCTCCTCAGGCTGTAGTCTGGGCCCCCTGGGGCGCTTTAGTCTCTGGGTCAGTTGGGGCACCCCCCATTTGAGCCCTGAATGCGGTGGCACAGCAGGAGCCGCCGGTGCTTGTGGGCTCTGTGTGTGGGGTTTGTGGTGACAATGTGGGCTGGCCATTCCAGGCGGAACTTTTCTACGTAGTGTTTCTAGCTAAAAGCGGTGACAGACGAAGACAGTTGGGCTTCAGCACTTGCTCTTTCTGCACCGATGCCTGCGTGCCCAGGTGGCCTCTGCCACCAGTTATGGCGGTTGCGCAGCGGCGGTCTCACGTGTTCTCTTTCGCAGAGTTCAGCCCTGGTGGCCTAAGGCCACCGACTGCCCCCACGAGGTATTCCCCACAGCGCTGGCCCTGAGACCGCCGATACGCCATTGTGTGGCCAGTGAAGCCCTGTCGGGGCCTTCCTGCCCAGGGCCCACCGGCCGCGCCACCGTGCAGGCTCTCTGGCAAGTGCAGGCCCCAAACCTGCCAGGTTGGGGGTAAATGGCACCTGGACGCGGGAGAGGTATGTAGAACTCTGAGCACTCCACCTGTAGGGTCTAGCTTGAGGGAGGGGTGTAGACCAGTGGCACCACCTCTCTGTCTCAGGCCTCCCCACCAGATCTGCCATTGTATGCCACCCAGAACAGAAGCAGGTGCCTGGGTCATGTGTCTGTTTGCCATGACAGGAATAGCCCAGGAGGTTTCATTGTTGTTGTCCAAGTACAAAAGACTGGCAATGACCTGCTGATTGTATATGTGTGAGGTGCACAGTATGTATGTGACTACATGTGGCTCATGAAAAGTATGTGTGTGTGTTGGTGTGGGTGGGTATATAAATATTAGGTTGGTTGTCATGTAAATATATGTAAATTTGCATGTGTAGGTGTGCAGACAAAATGTGGCTGTATAGGTGTAGGTGGGTTTAGAGGCATGTATACAATCTCACATGTGTAGGATCCAGAGACTCTCAGACATGGGGTAAGAGTTTACAATTGGCTTCTGAAATGGAGTCGTCATGTAGGCACCTGGGAGGGATTTGGTTGGAGTTCTAACCCTGGCCCGCCACCCTGTTAGAGCCCCCGCAACAGTTTGAAATAACCCCTTAAACTCCATGAGGGTCCCATTTCCACATCCGACTTCCTTCAGTTACTTTGAACTCCACCCAGCAGAAGAGCCTACTAAGCCCGGCTTGAGCGGCTGTTGTGGCTAGTGTATTTAATCATTAAATATAGATTGTAGGTACTACAAGAGTATGCCACCCACACCTGTAGATCTGTCAAGCTCCCGTAGTATTTTGATATGCTGTTTACTTAGAATACTATAGTAACTCTAATTCTATGACCTGATGGAATGGTTTTGAGGCTAGGTTTCAGGAGTGTGATGGTTTCCTGAAGTTTTAAATGTGTAGAGACAGTCATAGGAGATACAATTGGTGCCCGCTCTGAGCTTTAACTGATGATGGAAACAAATATTGCAGTGATATTAGACTTTTGGTTAAGGGAATTTCGTAAGTTTATACCAACCACATTCACACGTCCAGTTTTTCTGACCTTCTAACATTATCATTGATCATCTAAATAAAGATTTGGTTAGGGACTCCCAGGTGAAGTAATTTGAAAGCGACTTCTGGTAATGACTATAAGTTATCGCTCTAAAAATAGCCATAGAAAGTACATTGATTACAATATGAAGAAGGGATTTTAAGATTAATAAAGAAGGAAAGAGTGAGATAGAGCAACAACCTTATTCGGTCGAAGCATTCATAAAACCTCAGCCATTTAAGTATCCACAGATGAACACAAAGATTATAAAGATCTAGTGATTCTGATTAAGAATAATCATCCTTCAGTACTTTATACTCATCCAGCACCAGATTGCAATCATGCTTCAGACTGAATTCCGGTAAACATTTCACTACATCTCACAAACATCAACACACAGAACTCTTTTTTAACAAACCAGGGTAAACACAAGAAAGGCACACAAAAGATGATACATCACAACAAACAAACAATCAACTTAGTGAACATGGTAATTAAGAAAGACCATTAAATAGCTGTTATATATGAATGTTATAAACAGACGGTGATTTTAATTATCTTGAAATAAACCAAAATGTTAGAGTCCCTAGAGAGAGGTTTTCAAAAAAACATGAACACTCATTTCAGTTCTATACTCTAGAGCTTCGACAGCCCTTGGTAATGTACAAAGTGAAAGAGGTCAACAGCAGAGGTCGGTAACGCGGTGAGACGAGACTGTATGATGGTATAGAAATGAGGTTGGCTTGAAGTAAAAGTGTAGAAGAGTTTCATGAAAGGAAGATCCAAATTCTCTCCAGCAGCACTTATCGGGTTTAAACTTTGATATAGTTGGTAATTACAAAACTATTGTGCGAAAATAAGAGTAGAGTACGATGTTGGATCCAAATGTCTCCTCCATATTCCCCATGCAACGTGCAGGCAGCCAGCAACTCAGCCTTCAGCTCATCCCACTGTTATTCCGCCCATCACCACCTAGTGCCTGGCTTCATTCACTTTATTCCCCCCATCTATCCAGGTTTCTTACCACCTCCTAGTTTCGCTCACTTGCTTAGAGAGATTGTCCCTTTATACCCTTTTTCTTGGGGTCACACCCGCAATGATCAAGAGCTGGTCTTTGTTCTTTCCTTGTGGTGTTCTGGGACCCAGGATTTAGGGGATCAAACCCGGTCACTAGTATGGTAAAGGCTCATGAGCTGTGTTGCTGCTCTTGGCTGCTACATTCTTGCTAGCCATCGGGAAACACCGGGGTCAACAAAACCTTCTTGGCTTCAAGCATCATGTTAAGCCCACCTTTATTCCTCTGTTCCATGAAGAATTTCTTCGTTATTGCAACTAGCACAATCTCATCCTCCCTTAGATCTGATAAAAATCTAAAGTCTATTTCTTGAATTTCCAATAAATATTAGAGTTTCCCCCCAATAATATTCTATGACCTATGACTTTAGCATCATTTTTAATATCTTGAGTGGCTTTCTGTGTGGGAAGATTTGGGGGAAATACTAATCTCCAGCATTAGGACTGGCCCCGACGCTGATCCCCAGCCCTGAACATGTTAGGGACTAGTGGAAATGTAGAACTAAAACCTGGGCTGTAGAGGCACAAGGATGGAATTAGTATATTGATTTATCTTTCTAGCTGCGACTAAAATCTTGGACCCATGAAGCCCTGCCCTCAGGGAGAGATCTTGAATGTACAGAGCTCTTCCATGTTTACAGAAATCTAAATTGTCCCCTGAGTTTGTTCTCCAGGTTCTGGGTTCAGCAGGGACTCTGTCTCTACTCAGGGTTTCACTTTATAGAATGTTGTCAAAATTAAAGATTATAAATTTTGGGGGGTTTTCAAACACAGTATCTATGGATAGATAGGCAGGTAGGTAACAGTGGCACCAGTTTTAATCCTTGAAACTTCTTGTTCTCTGGAGCATCACTGGTGTTTTTCTGTGACCTCCTGGATACCATTAGTGTGGTGTAGGTAATTCCGGCACTGCAGAGCATTAGAAACGCCACAGCCAACATCCTTGGCTCTTTCTACGAATGGTCAGTTCTGAAGGCTGAGAACTAAGGAGTCTATGGGCTCTGAAATTAACAGGTATTTTGCAGGTCCCCAAATAAACACAAAAACTAAAATAATCAAAGCATAAACCTCACCCTGAATGAAAGACATCAGCTCTTCGGCTCTTCCTCCTTTGTGTTCTTTTCGAGGTAGCCCCTGCAAGTTAGAGGGACAGGCTGATATAGACCAAGGGATACCTTAGATTTGATCTTTTCCATTTATGTGTCACTATTTTGCGGTCCCTTTGGCATTTATGAATGGCAAAGCTTAATGATGAAAGAACGCAGTGTTCTTTCATTTTCTCCTGATGAATCTCTCAGCTATTAGTTTCAATTATAAGCAAACCCTTTAGGCTTACCCAGCTATTATTTTATTCTAAGCTCGCCAGTGTGGGGATTCTCATTTAAATTTCAACTTTGGTTGGATAATTGCCAACGATTTCATGGAATAAAAGGCTTGGGAAATCTTCCAATGTGTGTACTATAAATTCATCCATGATGAAAACTTTATTTTGCTAAGCATGCCCAGAATGTATGAAATATTCTAGCTAATAAGTTGCTCATGTAAAGAAAGACTTTAGATGACTGCAATTTAAAAAAATGTTACCTTTAGATTTAAAAGTATTCATGCATAGACCAGAAGGCTTGTTTGTGTGGTGGAGAAGAAATTTAGTTGTTCTGTAAAACTGGGAACCAGGTCTCATAGAAATCTTTGGGAGAATGGATGCAAACATCTTACTCAAGAACAGGAAAACTGTAACAACCTTTCAGGCATCTCTGATTAAAGCACATCTATAGTCTTGTAGATTTTGTTTCTTTGGGAGACAGGACTGTAACTCACCTTACCTAACCCTATCTCAGCGCACTGAAAGCCAGTCACTTCTAAAAGTTTCTAGATACGAGTTGGGAAGTTTAATAGAGGCAACACGTTTCAGAAATTCAGGACCCACTTTCTTATTTATTCATCCCTCATCTCTGTAGGGCTCCTGTGTATGGAGAGAAAGATTATTGCTGTTAAATCTAAACGGTCACACCAAAGAACTTACTGTGTTCTATTCATATTGGTTCTTACATGCTACTGTGCATTCATATTGGAATCTTCCTTTAAATGGGTTTTTGAGACTAGAGATTACCATCTTGCATTCATCAGCAAACCTAGGGCTGCATTTGTCAGTTCCTGGGATCTCCCCTGCCTGGAGCCTGGTTTTGTGGAACTGAAGGAAGAGTCAAACCAGAGGTCACACCCAAATTACTAAATTAGTTTTTAGACCCCATAAAGGGAAAGCATAGCTGTGAATTTCTTGAGTTTCGCTCAGTAGAGCTAGTTTTAACAAGTTCCTCTTAAGGAAACCATTTAATTGCTTCAATTTGGCAGTAACCATAAAGCACAGTGGGTGATAGAAAGGCAGCAAAACCCCGTAAAGTAACTAGCTCATTTTAGTACTTGTTACAGTTTCCTCTTGTGCTGGAAACCTTCTGCCTTAACATTACAATTGTTTTCTGAATGAACCTCCAGAAGGAACAATTTACTTTTGATATTTAATAAGATGTAGGATCAGTATTGCATGCAATAGGTGATCCAGTTGACTTATTGTAATATGGAAAAATTACAGAGACTCAAAGCCTGATTAGAGGCTCTTCCCGGCAATTAAGAGAGCGGGAATGTATAAAACAGACATACATTGATTTTTTTTCAACAGACAGAGAGCTCATTAATTATAACAGAAGTAAAAGGAAAAAGAGAGGCAAAGATGGCTTCAAAAACAGCTATTTCTACAACGCTTTTATACCCAATCCATTGAATTTAAAACAAGAGAAGTTAGAGAAGAATAAAAAGAACTAATGTAAGTATAAAGAAAGACAGTTTATTAAAAGCATTATTTTAATTCATTGTTCTTTTGCATGATATTGCTTTTATACAGAAAATAGTATGAAGAGCGTGAGGAAAGGATATTAAATAATAATATCCCTATTATTTTCTTAAATATCTCTGATAAAGATATTATTTTATTAAATAATAACAATTTTTTATTAAATAATAATATCATATTATTTTCTTTAAGAGATTTTCAAAACTTATATTAACATAAGATAGATGAGACTACATTGGTATTTAAAGTTATGTATTGATAAAGAGAAGAGGCGCGTACGTATTTAAAATATATTTAATTATTACAGCCATTGTAATTTTAAGAGATATTTAGAGTGTTACATATTTACATGTAGTGCACTTTATTAAACTTTATATATTAGCAGTCACTGGTTAAATTTTTATTTAAGAAATATTTCATGTTTTATATTTTATTTTTAATACCTATGCACAGAGACTATGAAATGTCTGTTGATACTAGGGAATATCTAATTTGGTACTGATATTCTTATCATCGTTTTTTCTCTCAACTTCTCTGCACCTCTGAACAGAGAATATGGTTGACTTCTGATGAAGGACACCAGCTGCCCGATACTTTCCAAATTTACACCATAGATGTCTCAGAAGATTAAAGATCTTCTGCCAGTGTAGAAGCAAAAGAGTCACACACTGGTCTTTACTATTATCACGTCTTCCCGTTCATCATCGAATATCGAGGCCTCAGGAGATACAGATCCTGGTCTTATGTCAGCAGAGCCCAAGGGCATCTGTTTGCTCCAGGAATATATGTTATTTCAATCCAGTCCAATGAGGTCTCACATAGTATGGCTCCATTATTAGTATTGGAAAACGTTTCCATACGTAATTTTCTACTCTTCTGAAAGGCACAATAATGTAGAGTTATAAATTTTAAATATTTATGGCTTCTCAGCAGATTTTTTGAAATGATAGCTCAACACAGCTCAGGCTACTAAAAGTGGTATTTAATCTTGAAATGCATTTGGCAAAGGTTTAAATGATAGAGTGAATCTGAGGTCAGGTAAGGAACCTCCATTCCCATCTTCAAGCCCACACAAAGTTCATTGTGAGGTGCCAATATCACCAGGTGCAAACAGTTTAGTAATGTTTGAATTCACACCTAGATTCTCTAGGCCTGCTCATGATACCGTGTCTGGTGATCACCTAATTCTTGGTGTATTCTAGGGGACTACACAATGGCGCTAGCACCAAACCTTATATTAAGTGTAAGGTAACTGACACTTATTGTAGCAATGATTTTCGCTCCAAATGACTATCTATAAATTTTAACATCACATTTTAGAAATATAAGGTAAATTATGGTATTGAGGGTGCTAGTCATGGGAGCTTCCAATTTGTATTTTTACTGACAAAAGCTGAGGCCAGGCATTTAATCATCACTCGTGTATTTTTAGGATATGATAGTCCCAAGCACAGAAGACTAGAACTTCTTCCCATGAGGTTTAAACACCTAAGACCTCGTTATGGAGTTGGGGAGAAGGTACCTGAGCACCAAGCTTTTGCAATGGCACGAAGTTTATTACGAGAATATTCAGAATCAGATTTATAGTTATGTGTGATATTCTGTTATCATGTAGATCTAGTAAAAAATTTTTAAGAATGGTAACTCATTAAGAAATAAATCCAAATCTGTGATCTTCATATCCATTCTATGTAATAAAATTACAGCATAAACTCTATATAACTGGGATAAACTTAAAGTAGTTTCAGTTTGATCAAATACACAACTTTCGGGGGTAGAAAGCAAAATATTTTTAGAATGAATTATAATACCTTTTCAAATCCTTTGAAGGTGTAATCACTATTACTTTGAGCATAATAATAATTAAGGGAAAATTATTTTGGGATGATCTGGCCTGCAGAAGAGAGTCTGAATAACCGCAAGCTTAAGAATCAGTTGAAAGTAATTACAAAAAATTATCGTTTATAATCACAAATATACAGGGGATAAGAAATGAGACAGAAAGAGAGAGACTTTGGTACTTGAGAGAGAAGGTATAGGTAATGATGATTGAGTTCACAAAGCTCATCCCTTTATGAAGATGAAGAGACCCTCTTGATCATGCAAGGCAAGAGGATTCTGAGCACCACTGGGTGGTTTCCAAAAAGGAGAACAAAACCGACATAGCGATAGTCTGCATTTTGAACACATTACCTAAATTATTTTTTCTTTTTCCCCTTTCTTTGGCTTTCTTTCGATTTGATGCCCTTTCTTCCTCCTATTTTTGCCTTTATAGCACATCCAGCTTTGTTGGTGTTATTTGGTCCCATTAGTATAAAAATCACTCTAGAGGGAGCCACTAAATTAGCTTTTCTCATAAACGAAGTGCAAGCCAGTTACAAACGAAGGATATGTAATATCTTAAAACCTCGCCGGCTACTTCCATGTATTAGTATTCTAGTAGAATTGGACCAGAAACGAGTAATGTATTCTTAGCTGCATTAATAAAAATTTATTTATATGCTCATTGAAATTCTTCATCAAGCAGATTTCTTTTCAAAGATAGCTTTGTAGAGTAATCTAAGCAACAAAGCAAGGTGACCCAGTGTTATTCACTGAGTGATGCCTGCCCATGAAGATGTCTGATGAGAAGAGTTACAGGTGAAGAAGTGGATTTCTTTCTTGTGGGGGACTTTACTCAAGAGTTTCCACCGATATCACTATTAATTGTAGCTGAATTGTAGGTTGATTAAAGCAGGAACGAGAGGGTAAATTATATTTGTGATTTATATTTGGTTTAGATAATCAGATCATCACCTATACAGGCTCTGGGCACCAATGAGATACCATCAATTCTAGTTTCTATTTCAAGTCCTTTATGGTTTCCCTTCATCTGATCTGATTTTGGGTGGGCTAATATAATTTTGGCTTAATTAACTGTCCCCATAATTAAGGAAGGGATTCAAATTTATTCAAAGGTGGGGAATCAAGTAGTAAAATTTCAGACAATATAAAGCCTGTAGATTTTCTAGCGTAAAACCAAATAAAAGAGACAAGCAACTTACTGACCAGGGCAGAATCACATCACCAAAGCAAGGCCCCTTTAGACTCAGAGGACTAGGAATAAAGCATATTTCCAAAATTAACCTGAATTTAGGAACGACGCCGCTGAATTCTGTTTATTCTATTTTCCTGCTACAGCCCTCAACCTGGTTAAAGGGAGGAACAACCTCAGCGAGGTTTAGGCATTTTGATAGTCTAGAAATCAATCCCTAGGTCATAATCATAGGGCATGCTAGGACAACCCCTATAGCTGGCCAAGTAAAACAGAGCCACTGACTGTACTTCTTTCAAGCAACTAGGGATCCTGTTTGAAATATACATTTTTATACCTCCCTCTTCGAGATATTTAATGCCAGTGCAGGTTGGAGATATATTATGAAACCATAATTAGCTAATATGAGAAAGAGAGAGTAATGAAGAGTCTGGATTTTCCTATCACAGTTCGAGACTTTAATTTTGTCACTTGAGGAGTGACAGATTCTAGTGGTAATATTAAAGAAAAGAATATAATTAATAGCTTTTAGTAGTAATAGATTCTATAGTTTCTATTGTGTTTAAGCTTGACTTTCACCTAATAATTATTATTTTATGATTCCTGGGTTTTCCCAATAGTTTCATAAAATGGCAGGTATCATGTCTTAATGATATTAAACCTTGTAATTACTTAGAAAATCAGCTTTCTTTAGGAAAATATTGAGATATATACTGTATGGGGCAGAGAACTGTCAGCCAGATTTGTAGGCTAAATGCTTATGAGCCTGGAGCCATTGGTATGTTATGTGGGTTAGCTTGAGGGCGGAGAGTTATACAAGGCATTTTGTTTCACAATAATAATGCAAAGCTAGGTCTGAATTCAGCACGGCATATAGCTCAATACATGGGAGAGGATCCTGATGCTTCAAAAGTGTTTAAACTTTGAGCAATGTTAAGTGTGATCCAGCACCAACATCATGGAAAAGAGTACCTTCAAAATATAGATAGTTAGTGCATTTTGTGCCATGCTACACCATGTTGTAGTATGTTATGTTATGTGTTATAAGAAGTAAGGGGGGCGGTTATGTAAAGTGGATGATAAGCAAATGTGATGGGATGGGATGGATGGGATGTTATTACAATACAATGCAGTGGAAGTAGAGAAAATATGTTATATAACTTGTCTATCTTTTTCATTTGAACTTCAATCATATGTATTTTAGTGTCTATTTTGAAAGCTTCCTATTTGATTCCGGCTTTTACTACCGCACCATCATCCAAGATATTTATGATGACTCGGTTTAAAGTTTGCGCCAATATATTAGTTATACCCTGTTACATTTTGATCAAACTTCCGCAAACATGCCAACGATCACCACCTCATTTCTGGTTTCCAGATATTTTTAAAGGCTACCAGCGAACTTTACTTTCAGCTTAGTATTTAACTAGTAGATAGCAGAACAGACATAGCTCTAAAATACCACTGGCTTGGAAGCTTTTAAGGCTTTCTAAAGCACTGTTATACATATTCCTTAGGTAGCAAAATAAAGAACTGAAACATAAAATTAGTTTCTGTGGGAACTCATGTAACACAAACTTAAATGTCTACGTAATCCTTAAATGATTGTTAGTGATCTTTCCCCTGATGGGTTATTGAAAAATGAACGATTAAGAGGCAAGGGAAAGGGGTGAAATGACTCATGGAGATGTAATGAGAGGTGGTGTGGAATGTTTGAAAAATCCTTCCCAGTCTTGCCTCCAAATTAATCACATGTTCTTTAAGATATATGGAGCTCATGATTTTATTTTAGTAGTAAATTAAGGTAAATAGTTAGATTAACAGAGAGGGGACACAAGATGCTTGTAGATAGTTTGCAGTAAAATGAATCTCACTCACTTAGCTTCTGGGGGTGGAGCTCAGGATGAATCATGAATAAATCTAGTGCCTTGGGATGAAGTTGAAGAGATGGTGTTTTATACATTCAAAAGCTGTTGTGTCACGGGATAGATGTTGGTTAAAGAAATGATAGGGCAAAAGCATTTAGCATTTCCATCTACATGTGCATGTAAAATGAAGCTATGATCCTCCCTGAAGAAATGCCAGAACTCTCAAACTATTTTGCATTTTATAAAGAAATTCCAAAGTGTCTTATTCTAAAATCTGTTTATAATGATTCAATAACTTTAAGATCCGGCTAGTATGCATAGCAAACCACAGTCTCTAGTAGACACTCCTGTAAAATGAAAACGAAACTGGAGGTGAATACCCAAGGAAAAGAAGAAAAGGATTACAATTTAGCATATTTTTATATTCATTTCCCACCTTACTCCTCTCATGTTTTCTCTCATTTTTTTCCAGCCAGTATTGTTCACTTAGATTTTAGCTTTTCCATTTAAACTTGAGTTGTAATGACAGGATCACATTACTTAAACTGGAAAACAGCAGAAGGCAATTCAAAAGGAAGAAAGAGCTATTTAGCTGGCATCAACACTTCTATTTTAATAGCACCAGTACTCCATGGTGGTTTCTGGGCACACAGGCAAGGTTCCTGCTCACAATACTGTGTTGTAAATACTATCATCTCCAGCTGGCAACTGAGAAAATGCACGGTTTATGTGCTCTTATCCAAACATCACTCACAAAAAGTCCTACAATTTTAATTCAGTACAAATTCAATTCCTTCCTAACAGATTGAGATAAGGTGACTGATTTTTAAACCAATGCCCTTCATCTTCCTACCATTTCCATAAAGCCATGTAAACGAATGTGTAACGGTAGTTTTGCCCTGATAATCAGCCTACAAATAAAGCCATGTGTATGTATCACAGGCCGCGGTGATTGTGTAGATGTGAAGCACTTTCCTTGTGTGGCTGAATCGAGGTTTAATTGGTTATTTGTATATCTTTTCTGAAGCATTTGGAAATAGTAGTTCCAGAGGACAGTCACTGTGGCCTTAAAATGACATTTTAAAAAATTTTATAAAGAGGTTTTTTTCAAGGGCATAGATAACAGGAGGTTATCTTGTACATCTTTCACCTACTTTCTAAAGATTCAGAAGCAAAGAGGGTCCAGAGGTATCACTTCCTCATATTACTTTCATACTTGGCCCTCTTTATCCCAACTCCGAGAGAGAGAGAGAGAGAGAGAGAGAGAGAGTGAGAGAGAGAAGAAGGGTATACTGACTGACCATCCAAGTAAACTCACATGAGCCTGAAACTTGTAAATGTTCCTATTGTTCATGAGATTTTGAACTAGATTATCTGTTACTTGCAAATGAAATCCCAACTTTGTGAGAAAAATAAATTTTATAATTTGGGAAGTTTTATTTGAAAATTTTAAAAAATACCTTTGAAGAGGGCTATGGAGTGATAGCCCAGCGGTAGGGCGTTTGTGTTTTACGTATCAGTCTTGGTCTCGATCCCCCAGGTCCTATATAGTCCTGAAAGTAATCGCCAGGAATAATTCTGAGCAAAAGAGCCAGGAGTAACTCTCGAGCTACTGTCGGGTGTGACCCAAAAGCAAAAAAAAAAAATACCTTTAATTTAGATGAGGTACCACACCAATCAAGGATGGCAGAAAACAGCATGCCACTTATGAATAAAATCAGGCTGGAAATAAAAACTACCTGGAAATCAGAAATATCCATAGTAATGCCAGAATAACATCTGAATGGACTTCCTGGAGAACTGTAATTATGTGCTAATATATGTCCTTTTCCTTATGAGAATAAAAAATGAAAGTATTAGATAAAGTACATTGAAATTACAGGAAGTTCTTTCAAAATACTTAGGTTAGGTGTTAACCTGGGCCCAAGAGATAACATAGGCGGTTAAACTTAGTCCCCACTTGATTTTGAATTAGCTTCTATTGCGGTTTTAAAAACCTGTAGGGACCATTCCACAACTTGAAGCAGAAAAAAAGCAAATGATATGTTCTCAAAAATCCTCAAGGTTCTCAGCATAAATAGAACTGGGACTGAAGCTAAGGAGTTCATTGACGCTGCATTTATTGTTTGCAAGCTTGTACACAGGAGCAGTTTGGGACAGGGGGAGGCTGGTCACCACAAAGACTGGGCGCAGTTTGCAGAGGTAAATAGAGGTGAAAGCAACAATGGTCAGGTTGTAGGTAAAAGCGTAAGAGCCCGTGTAGAACTATACATTTCACTGGGTCTCTGGCAAGCCTTGCTGATCTTCTAATATGGCCTCTTCTACCAATCTCCTCTCTCCTACTACTTCTCATTTCCTTTAGATCTGCTTCTCCTCAAACCCAGAAGTCGTTCCTTTGAGGTCAAAGCTACAAAGTAGAAGTCTTTACAAAGCAGCAAGGAAGTTAGAGGGAATATTTAACAGAGTATCCTATTCTATCTCAAAAAGACTCCATTACTTCTAGGAGAGAAATCGGAAGCTCAGCCAGCCCAATTTCATAATTTTTACAGGTCAGTTTCTCCTTTTCAAGGAAATTTAGAGGTTGGAGAATGTAGGGGGAAGTAGAAGGGGTAAGTAGAAATAGGACACTACAGTGGTTCCAAAATCACTGGGCCCTAGCTGAACTTTGGTGGTAGCACTCACCGGACTCTGGACCAGCTGGAGTTTGACTGTCTTGAAATCATCTGCTGATTCTGGGCTACTGCATGTCCTTTTCGCTATTCTGCCACTGAGTTCTTCCATTACCTGCTGGTGTGGAAACTAATTTAATTATATATGTAAGAATTCCCCCTTAATAATGGAAAAAAAGAGCGCTAAGATATGCAGGCACAGGAAACGTATGGGAACAACTTTTGTTAGTTTCCATATTCATCACCTACATTCATCTTAGACATGAATCCTCTTTCTACTTCTAGTTTCGATTTTTTTTTTCTATCCATTAGCAAGACATTTCCATGGGGGAAGAGGGGTTGGTGTAGTCGCTGGTGCTAGGGCCAACCCTGAAATTCGGTGGAAATCTGGGGGTGAAGGCTAGTCCCTCAGTAGTTTATGGTTTTAGCTTAGCTTAGGCCAAATAAGAATGGCTGGGAAGGCTGGTGGCAAGTTTCACAAGCTGCTCGGTCACAGTTACCCTAGAGTCCAAAATACAAATGTCCTGACTCTCCTGTTGGAGATAAGGAGGTCAAGGCCGCCTCTTTGGTCCTGCAGGATCGGCGCTTGAGGCAGCCTTGTGCTCGCCTCCTTCTGACTTCAGCCCTGAGCCAGGAGGGCACCTTCTTCTCGGTGGATGATTCTGTCACCAGCTCTGGAGACAGCTTGTTGCTCTGGCTGGCCCTGCCACAAGGCCTCCCGCTGGGTTTATTCCATTCACAGGCTCTGCTGAGGCAGTTCTAAATGAATAAAACATGACGCGAAAAATCCTATCCGGTTACCCATGCAGGTTGTTCAGGGGTTACCCACTAGAAGGGCGGTGTGGTAATCCTCTTTCTAGGGGTTCGATGGTCCGGTTTGCTTCTTCATAAACAGTTGCAGGCCCAAAAATCTACAAAATGAGAGAATCAACCTTCTGTACATTCGGGCAACCAACACAGGATATAGCTCAGACCTACGTCAGTACCACCAATTTGAACTCTTATAGATGTTTATTGGAGCTTCAGCAAACTTTGGAATTATAGAATTATAGCATGTTTACTCAGGAATATGCAGTCTGGAGAACCTGTGGGTGGTGGAAGAAAGAAGACAGAGACCTATGAATTTGTAGAATAGAGGGGATTTTAGGGTCCTGGGGCCATCAGGTTACTTAACCATATTTCAGCTATTGTTGATAATCAGTCACTCTGGTTCTACTTTCTTTAGCTTCTTCAATAACCGATGATAGCTTTATTGTCACGATTAATATTTAAATTTTCTTATACTTTGTACTCCTGGAAGGCAGAATATTTATTTGATCCTACAGTAAAATTTCTGTAAGGCTGCTAAGTATGCTTTTATAAAAATGTGATGGGCAGATGGACACAGACTAAATAAATGAGTGAAATATTGATCGAATTTCAGTCTCCTTTTCCTTAAAAGTCACAGCTATCTGTCAGGCTTAGAGGAACAGGGAGTTTAGGGACTAAATGCTTAAATTTAGTCACAGGAGTCATTGGATTAAGTAGGCTCTTTAACTCAGTCTCCACCTGCATCATAATTGCCTTCATCAACCTGTTAATTCTTAGGTTTTAGCTGATTTTTCTGGGAGAGGAGGTCTTCCCCACACTTTTAGTTTTCTCCTGTTATAAATATACAACTCCCACTGATGTCCACTTGAGGTAAAGCACACAAGTACTTTTACTTTCTCCTGTAGCTATATTATTAGCTCCACCACGGAGGAAAAGACTTATTTTGATTATGAGCTGTCAGCAGTTTCAAAAGTTTCTCCTGTTTTACTTTAAATTAATTTGATAGAGCGAGCAAGTCCAGAGACAGCGTCACATCTGGATCTAGTATACCGATATCCCTTTTCTGTATGAGATGTGTGTGATAGAGTGAAAAATCAAACCTGCTTAGTATATAGGTGTGGGGGTATTTATGAATTCTAATATAAATAGCATAGTAATGTTCCTGACAAAGTATTTTTAGCCAAAGTGATTTCTTTTTGCAGAGGCAAAGAACCACACCAAGTAGAATTTGGCAAGGGTGGTGCTTTTTGGTTTTAAATGACCTGATCTTTGGGCTTCAGCTAGATCAAAACAGCTAGAGTTTAAATCGCCACAGAAACCAAAATCACACTTACTTTTTCCCCGCACTTTGTCCAACCAGGTATTCTGACCCGTTTGCACTTGCAAAAGATAAGTTTCTAACAAATAGTTTAAGTTTTACTAATTTAGGGTCCGAATCGCTGTATAAATTGAGGCGAAGGTCTGGGTGGGTAGGAGATAAAATCAAACTGTTCAAAGCAAGTGATCTCGTGTGGTACATGTGTTTCGTACCAGAAGTAGAGAGATGAAGGAAATGGGTCTTTATTTTGACTTTGTTTTTATTGAGGATTGGGTCACACCCGTGGTGCTGCAGGCTTGCTCTTGGCTCTTCTCTTAGGGATTACTTCCTGGAAGGCCTCAAGGGAGTCTATGTGTTGTAAAGGATCTTTTACACAGGTCAGCCACAAGCAAAGAATCAGCTAGTCTCATTGATTTCTTTAAATTTTTTCTAGTTTCATTATTTTGGACTAAAGCTATTACTTCTTCCTTTATCGAACTGAGTTCCCTTTTGTTGGTCTTTTCGAGTTCCTGCTTTGCTGTTGTGATTCTTTGGGTTATTTCTGCTTCCTAATTGATGCCGGTATTTCTTTAAAGGTCTCTCGACATTGCTTTTGCTGTGTCCCACACACTCTGGTAATGTACATCTATGTTCTAATTTGCTTCAGTAATCCTTTCATCACTTTTCTGATTTTGACTCCAATTAATTTTGTTTGATTTTTAGTGCTTTGAGGCTTCCTCCTGTGTCTGCAATTAATATCCATTTTCGTACAGTTGTCTCATATCAAGAGCTGAAATGAAAGCCTCCACCTTCTAATTTTCAAGAAACAAATTGTTGGGTCATCTGTAAACCTAGTTCCTAATATTCTGAGAATTTTCCATGTTATTTTTCAAATGTTTTTAGCGTAGCCACATTTGGGAAGAATGGACAAGATTTGATAAATAAAGAAGTAGTTCTCTTAAAGTAAAAGAGAAGATTACAAAATGAAATAGGAGATCCAGAACTAATACCATGCAAATTCACCCATTTAGGACTACTATGAAAATATTTATGCCAGCAAAATTGGTAAACCTAGAAGAAATGAATAAACAGTTTTGATATGGTAGCCTTTTAATATAAACCAGATGAATGTGGGAAAGACTGTAATATTTAATTTAATCTGTGTGAATTAACGTCAACCAATGAACTAGAAATGGCAACCAAGAGTCTCTCTCTCAAACAAAGTCTGGGCGATAAGGTGAGTTTAATTTATATAATTTTCCAACTCTAATAGATCTATAAATAAAGTCACAATACACAGAATACTTACACCTCCTTATGGACCACCTAATCTACCTGGGTGAGAATAGTCTTGAGTATGTGCGAGCTCTAGCGAAGGGTCTCAAAACACCTAGGAGAAAAATTAAAAGATGACCTACTTTCAACTTTTTTTTATGCTTCTTAAAGTAGTAAAAAGGGAGTAAATTCCCAAATAGATAATGTGAGATAATTGCTACCTCTGAGAAGAACAAAAGGTAAAAAATCAAAACAAACCTGGAAAATATAGACTTATATCCCCTATTAATGATATAGAGATCTCTTCAAATATTAGCAAACTGGATGTTTCAAAAAGCAAAAAAGCAAATTGAATTCAACAAATACAATATAATGCATGTTAATTTATTATATTAAATTCAAAGATCATTGTTATTGGGCCCAGAGAGATGGGCAGAAGAATAGGAGCTTGACTTATCCTCCTCCATGAACACATAGTCACAAATATATTATAAGCAGAAAAACAAAATCCTTTCTAGAATTAGGGCCACTCTGATCTTAGTCACCTAATGTAATTTTGAGAGTCCTTACAATGACACCAGGACAAGCAGACATGCAAGGCAAGGAGATTCCAGATCGCTTATATTTAAATGGATCTTTATTCACACATAAAAACAGTTTATACTAAAATTAATTTTAAAGATTGGTTAATATTTAAACAAACATAAACACTTGGGTAAGGTGAATTTGTGTTAGAAATGCGCAGACTGCAAAAATCACATATAGAAATCCAGTGGCTTATATGCAAATGGAAGAAGCAGAGGGAAAACCTAAACATTTTTTAAGTGGGGGGGACTGGGTTAACTATAAATCACTACTAAGAGAAATACAAGAAAGAAGGAAATAAGAACCATCTACTGTTCATGGATTGAAGGAATATCCTCAAACTTACTATTCGAACGAGCATTCATCTAATCCATGTATCATCCTATATAAATACACCACATTATTAGAATACAGAACCAAATGGTCTAAAACATAAGGGAGTAGTACAGTTCCAGAAAAATCAAACAACCATAGGAAAATGTAGTGAGCTTTTGTTTCAACTTTAAATTGTTTGTTTATAAAGGGTAATATAGATATCAGGATCTGAATTAGAAACCTTATACCAACTATACAGAATTGAAGTCTTGTGATAATCCAAATAATATAAAAAATTCACCTGATACAAAGTACCTAAGAGTATACGTAACAAGGAACCCTAAATAGGCTGAAAAGCTGAGAAAACTAGTCAGCTCCCGTGATAAATGAATCCAAAAGGTGATCTCTACAACATACACAAAAGTTAATTCAAAGTAGATTTTAAAGTCATGATATTGAACCGAATCCATAAATGTACTCTAAGGAAAATATATTTTATTAAACTTTTCATGATATTGACTGAGTCATTCAACACCATTGGCTGTAAGTGAATAAAAACAAACGATTTGAATCATTCACAAAGATTTTAATAACAAAAGAAATGATGACTGGAATAAAAGTTTCACCTAATAGACTAGTGCGGAAGATTTCCTGAATACTTATATAGACAAAGGGTTGGCAATCAAGAGAGAGGGAATGAAGCTATAAAGTAACAGAAAATACAGACTCAACCCATTCATCCATTCATACGTGCCGAGAATAGATTCACAGAAAGACCCTGGTGAATAGTTGAAGTATAGGGTAATGAATCGGGTAGTGTGCTCAAAGGAATCTTAATTACCAGAAAAATGCTAATCAAATAGGTAATGAGAAAGTACTTCACACCAGGGATAAAACATCAAAAAAGAAAGTACCACCACCACCGCAAACAACAACAACAAACAATTAAAAAGAACAATGCTGGAGTGAATTTAGTTGAAAACCCTCATTCACTGCTGGTGGAAATGTCAGCTTGTTCGATCTTTTCATGTTTTTTACCTTATTTCCCTTACACCTTCTCCCACAGCCATAAGTTTGTTCATATGGTATTTGTTTGAATCATGATAACATGTTTAATGAGGTATCCACCAACCTGCCATCATTGTACCCTTCCACCAGTTATTTCAATTTTTCTACTTTATCCCATGTTTCAAGTCTCCATGAGTGGTTTTTCCTTCAATGATTTATTTTCCATTTAAGGAGAATTTAAGTATGGAGAATGATCAAAAAAACTATTTCTTAGAAGGAACTTGTAAGATTTAAACTCACTATGGAGCTACAAGTCCTGCATAAGAAATTACTTGGGGGTTACTATAGATTGCTTCTCAGGTTGAGGAGATGGCAGAATCGCTGAGATTGAAGCCCTCAGATATTACAATCCAGCCAATCTAGTGCCGATGGCTTCATCAGCTGTTGGGGTCAAAAACGTAGTCTGAAATTTTAATGAGGTGATATAGCTGGAGTGACTTCTTAGGTGGTAAGTGGTTCATTACTCTAAGTTTCATATATAAAGTTTTTGGGGAAGTCAGGTGGGTAAAGGGGCCAAAGTGAAATGGCAAAAAGCAAGCATGAGATTATTGAGCTCTCTAAATTCATAGGAAGTAATCTCAGAGTCCCACTGCCATGATCCCCATGCAGGAACAGTAGTTCTAAAATGCTCCGAGAGGTTTAGAGCCAATGAGTCAAAAATGGGCTGTTTGACTCACTAGGATAGCCACGGGTCACTTAGAAGCCACTTTGTCACCTGTCCCGTTGTTCATCGATTTGCCCGAGAAGCCAATGTCGTATCTGGTGGATGAGGTCCATTTAGAGGGCAAAAGCTGATGTTTACTAATCATCTACTTGATTGGCTTTATTCATATCTTTTATGAGGAGTATCTTAATGCACAGGGTCATTGTGGCTATTCTCTCCAGTACTCATGTTGTATTGGCTGTGGTACACTGGTATACTGAGATATCAACATTTGCTTGGTGTTGGGGGTCTACGCTTTTTTCTTAGCTACTGAAACATTTCAGTTACCATGAATAAGTTTCCTGGGAGAGATCAGAGACCATGAGAAAGAAACTAGTAGATCTCAATCCCAAAGAGTTGGTTTAAACAAATCAACTTCAGGTGCCTCTAATAAATAAATGTAAAACAAAGCCAGTAGAAATCAGTCCCACCCAGACTGGAAGTATCGAAGATTAGCTAAATTCCAAATTGTTTAATATAAAAAATTCTGTATTAAAAATGTTATTTTTAACTCCTAATGTTGGGAATGACTAAGATAAAGAAACAATTACATGAACCAATGAAACCAATTATTTCTTCTTCGAATTTGCCGGATATTTGTCGGGCGCCCCGGTCCCGACAGTGCCGGGAAAGCCGAAGTTCCTTCTCTACCTCCGAAGCCGATAATTGATTAACACTTTAGATCGATGGGTTTTAAAGCTTTTACTGGTCACAGGTTCAGGCATAAAATCAGCAAAAAACCCCGGAAGCTTAGGATTCCAGGCTAGAACCCAAGAGCTGTAGGCCAGATATAAGCGACCACCACGTCTTAATGAAACTTCCAAGGGGAATGTCTCACAAGGCGATCTCACGGTTATAGTGAAGCTCGGGAGCTTTGGAACCGGGCATTTATACCCCCTAAGCTCAGACCTTCCTCCCATTGTTATGGAAAGCAGGGAGGGTCCAATGCTCTAGGTTGGTCCCTCCCTGCATCTCACCTAGGAAATTGCTTGCACGACGCTAATGTTTTGAGGCAGGTTGGGGGCCTTTGAAATGTAGAGTAGGGGGTTTCCGATATGGAATCTGTACCGAAGTCTAATTTAGTGCCGAAGTTAAATGTTTCTCCAAGCCTTCACAAGTCTCCTCTACTTCATTGCAAGTTTATATTGTGTCAAGGTTAGCTATGTTAGTTTGAAGCAAACAGCATTTCTCTCCTGGTCCCTAGATACATTAAGGTGTCCTTACGTGGCCAGGCTAATAAGCAGGTAAGTATCTAGTCCCACATGATTGTATACTGGGAGAATATTTATACCAGCTAGTACAGCATACATGGTCAATTAAACTGCCACATTTAGACTACCCCCTTATCTACGGATTTTTGGAGCAATCCAGAGCAGATGCAGCGGCCCTTAGGAGTGCCACTACAACATATATCTATCCCTGAGAACCAATGTCCCTTATAATAATTCTTATACTTTGGCCTTCCTGTTTCTTGCCCATAATTTTTTTGTGAGGAGAAATGAAGCTTTGGAACAGAATCTGACAAGGAATCTTACAGTGCCTCTTGGCTTTAGTTTGTGGAATAAAACTTGGACGTTGTTTCTGGGAAATCAGCAGTGTTGGAAGGGCAGCAGATCAAGCCCAGGTAGAGTTACATGTGAGGGTAGTGTTAACTTTTGTACTTATTTTTATGGAGGCAGATACATTATACTTCATTATTTTAGATTTTTATTAGTTAGAGATTCCAAACTATTAGCATAATCTCAGTATCATCCATTGCACAATTCATTATTTTAACTGAATAGGTAAGAAAATTAAAATGCAGAGAACTTTCACCTAAACTTCAATTATTCATTCTTGGACATTTGAACCCAATTTATCTACTCCAAAATCTAGAAGTATCCCTAGTTATCAATTTTATCCACAAAGTTGTGACATATTGGTTATTATGGAAAAGTACCACCATGTAAGTAACCAGGACTTTGCTGAGTATCTTAAATAAGGTATCCATTTTTTTTTTTAAAGTGTAATTCTGTGGAAGTGAACTTGACATTTTAGTAGTCTCCTTACTTGGAGTTATTGGGATGAGTCATGGCTCATTATTTTCGCTACCGTGTTCTCAAATGGATATAATGCTGATGTTGAATGGCAGGTTTGAAGGGACATAAAATATTGTGTGGAAAGAGCAGAGAGAAGTGCAGTCTATGGAAAACACCCCATAGTCCTCCTACCAGCTGTCTCTTATAGTCCCTAGCTCACTTCTCTGCTAAGGTACATCTCCTGTAGTTGATCTTTACATAATGCATTCCCAAGTTAGAGAAACTTTTAAGGACCATCAGATGAGATTCAAACCTCTCTTCCCTCTCTCTCTCTCTCTCTAATTCACTCATACACTTCCACATGTGTAGTACATAGTCTCTTTAATCTTAAGTGAACTATGACTATCGGGAAAATAGAAATAGATTTAACGCAGGAGGAATCTGTGATATGGTTATAGAGGCATCTAAAAGGATATTGGAATAATCTTTTAGGATATCTTCCTCCACCAGCCACTGTCACAGCAACATAGTCTTTGATTCATGATTACTCATATACTTATTGATAGTGTTAGAAAAGAAAAATAAGATTTAAGAAGAAACTGACACATTTTCCACTCATTCCTGGCACGGTGTTTTGATTCCTCTGAGGTCATTCCCACCAAAGACTATTCTAAACATTATATAGAACTACATTATATAATTATAATTCCAACCCATCTACCAACCCTTAAAGCCATTTTCTGTAGATTTAGGAAGAGTTACTTGAAATCTCCAAACTTCCACTTTTCATATTAGAAAATTGGGCAATAAATTCAGAGCTGTGAGACCTGCAATAAGGACATGTAAAGCTTAAGGTAGTCCTGTGTATCTCTGAAGAAAAGATCCCACCCTTAAGAGGTGCTGCATTTGAAACGCTGCACACACCACCTGTCATTCACCACCAATCCATATACAGCACCTGCCAGAAACTCCTTTGCCAGCATCTCAACCACTTCAGCTAATTCATTGGATGGTTTACCAGATTTTCAGAACATATCTTTGAGTAAGATTTGGTCTTAGTTATCCAGTAGTGGAGATTGAGCTAATTTCATGACTGTTCTTAGTCTCAGCCTGAGAAACCTAGTAAGATGTGGTACTGGCAGAGGTAAGAACCAGTTTGTTTGCTTGGTTATTTATATCCTTCTTTTGTTGGCCCGACTTGTACTCATAGACTCTCTATTTTGGTCCAATGTCTTACTCTTATGTCATCCTCGAATGGTTTTCGGCCAGAGAACCAATCTTACTTAAGTCTCAAAATAATAATGGACTTTCTAAGGCTTCCATCTTCAAAATAATTAAATGGGTCATTTATGGGAGTTTGGGCAAATTCAATGATATAGTTGTGTATTTTAAAACCAGATACAGGCAAAAGTCAACTGTATCCATCCAGAGTATATTAGCAGCCAGTTACCA